>PVJS01000505.1:0-127223 GCA_004027185.1 Glis glis | reverse complement strand
TTTACTTAATTTCACTATGTTTCAGCATTTTTTTTTTTTTTGGCAGTACCAGGGATTGAACCCAGGGGCGTTCTACCTCCGCACTACACCCCCGGCCCTATTTTTTTATACTTTATTTTGAAACTGGGTCTCACGAAGTTGTGGAGGGCCTCACTAGGTAGAGAGAGAGAGAGTGAGAGAGACAGGGAGGGGGGTGGAGAGAGAGAGAGAGAGAGAGAGAGAGCGAGCTGAGGCTGGCCACGAACCCGGATCCTCTGGTCTCCGCTTCCCAAAGTACTGGGATTACAAGCGTACGCCACCACGCCCGGCCTGTTTCAGCATTTTTATTATTACATGCATTTATTCTTCTGTTTCCTTATTTCCCCAAACTTGTTAATTTGCATAGACATAGTTATAAGTAAGAGCACTTACTTTTCTAAACTAAAACAACCTGATTTTTTAGCAATAGATTATCTTTTTTGGGCAAGCATTACTGTATTATATTAGAACAAAATATGGTAGCACATCAACCTTTCATCATCCTAAATCTATTCATTCAAAAATATTTTTTTTTGAAACAGGGTCTCCAGTAAGTTGTTGAGGCTGGCTCTGAATCTGCGATCCTCCTGTCTCAGCCTTCCAAGTACTGAGATTACAGGCATGCGCTACCGCGCCTGGCTTTCATCCAAAATTTTACTTCTGAAACCCCATCAACTGAATCTGGATATGCCAGAAACAAACAGAACACTTTTGGGGAGAAACTGTCCCTCATCATATTCTCCAAAGTTGCAAAGCAAAGGTATGGCTCTGTGAATACACACTCTGTTAGAAGTACATAAAAGGATCATTCATACCTCCGGATTGAGACTGAAAGCTTTGGCTGGTTTTCCCACACAAAGAAAATCAAAAATGATTTCTTTCATTGCAAAATCTAAACGTTCCTGGAGGGAGAACAAGGAAACAAAACAACATGAAAATGTTAAAACACAAATTCAACATGAAATGTCTGTTTTCATCATATATACCAAACAGGTGGCTGCTAAAAAAAAAAATAGAGGGGTTTTACGGATCACAGAGAACCTCCGAGGGAAGAGGATGCTCATCTGAACTGCTGGCGGACCTGCCTGTTTTAGCACGCTGTGTCAGGGATGCCTGCATTATATGAGAGATGGAGTAGCTCTGAAAGTGCAGACTGAATGACGACACATGAACAAAGATCAAAACTTTTAGGTTTTGATCTAGTAGTAGGAACAGCCTAAGCTCTTCCTACTTGTACTACAAGTGCTGGTACCCTTTAAAACTCTTCGAAAAATTATTTTTAATGATAGCACTGCAAAATGACCATTTTCTTGTATTCTCTAACATTAAAAATTCTTTGGCTCCTACTATAACAAATAATTCTGCAAGTAAGAAGAATCATCAACAAACAAGACATACTAAGGTTAGCTAATTTTTTTTTTTTTTGGTGTTAGGATTAAACCAAGGGGCATTCTACCTCTGAGCTGCACCCCCAGCCCTATTTTATTTTATTTTATTTTATTTTATTTTATTTTATTTTATTTTATTTTATTTTTGTGGCGGTACCAGGGATTGAATCCAGGGGCATTCTACCTCCAGGCTACACCCCCAGCCCTATTTTTTATTTATTTATTTTTTAATTTTGAAACAGGGTCTCACTAAGTTGCGGAGGGCCTCACTAAGTAGTTGAGGCTGGCTGCAAACCCAGATCCTCTGGTCTCAGCCTCCCAAGTAGCCCTATTTTATTTTTTATTTTGAAACAGTGTCTAAGTTGCTGAAGGCCTCACTAAATTGCTGAGGCTGGCCGTAAACCTGTGATCCTTCTGTCTCAGTCTCCCAAGTACTGGAATTACAGGTGCACACCAGCACAGCCAGCTAAGGTTACTTAAATAAGAACGTTTCAGCCAGATTCTGGTAATTTGAAATAGTGGCTACTAAGATATGACAAGTTTATTTTATATAACATATTCCGGAATAATCAAAGCACAATTCTCAGTCACCTCAGAATGATATGTATGTATAGAAAGAAAAGTTACATTAAATTTTCCATCTGCAAAGCAAGTAATGTACTTTTCCTAAGTATACATATTACCAAGATATTTCATTGTACCCAATACATAGAGAAATATTATGTATTAAGTGTGAAGAAACAACTGAAACTTACATAGCAATTGTATCAATAGTAACTGTACTTCAATAGTATTTTAGTGCCTATTTTTTACCTTGATTCATACATATTCTGAGGCAGAATATGGGCAAGAATTTCTATTCTTGTTTTATACATAAAGAAACTGAGAGGGGGAAAGAATGTTTCCTGACTTGTCTGAGGTTAAAGAACTGGCTCATGGCAGAAGATGGACTAGAATAACAATCTTTTCCTGCTTCTCTGAAAATCAAAAGGAACTCAAAGCCAGGGTAAAATCATTTACTTGCAAAGCATTTTAAGAAGTAAAAGTTGGGATTGGGGTGTAGTTCAGTGGTAGAACATGTGCTTAGTACGTGTGAGACCCTGGATTCAATCCCCAGCATCAAAAAAAGAGTAAAAATCCTGGATCTAGATAGTAAATTACATACTAAAAACTAGGTTTAATGCTATTAGTTTTAAAATAATTAATACGTGTAAAATGAATAGAACAGTTTTGGGCAAAGAATACATTTAGCTAGATAAAAGCTAATATCCCTAACTAAATTCTTCTTTTTCACAGGTGAAAATCAGAACATCATAATTTACTCCTCAAATTTCACCAACTTGTCTTTTAAAAATATTTCCTCCAGCCGGGTGTGGTGGCGCACACTTGTAATCCCAGTACTTGGGAGGCGGAGACCGGAGGATCCGGGTTTGTGGCCAGCCTCAGCTACTTAGTGAGGCCCTCCACAACTTTGTGAGACCCGGTTTCAAAATAAAGTATAAAAAATAGGGCCGGGGGTATAGCTTGGAGGTAAAACGCCCCCTGGGTTCAATCCCTGGTACTGCAAAAAAAAAAATTAAAAAAAATTTCCTCCAAACTTCAGACCCTTGGCTTCCTGGAGAATCCAGAGAAGAGAAATTAGGGCAAAAAAAGGGATGGAGAGTCAAGAGACACTTTTACTAACAGGCTTTGTGACCTCAGATGAGTCACTTACACTCTGTCTCTCAGTTTCTTTATTTGTCAGATGGTGAAAATGCTCACATACTCATGTCACAATTTGTTCTGAAGCAAAAGAATAGGTTATGTGTGAGAACATTCAAAACCTTCCGGAGAGTCTACACACGTAAGATATTATTTTAGACTTCTCGTCTTTTAGTACTGCATAAGGAGGAGACTGGCTGCTTAATTAAAGCAATTAGAAGATTCTCCCTGCCAGAGACTTCTGCATTACCTGGGCGATGAACTGGATGATTTTCACAAAGATGTTCAGAGGCATATCCCTGGGCACCACACCGCGGGACCCTTTGGGGAAAAGTGTTGTGATGATGGTTATAAGTCGGCTGGAAGATAAGGGGGGAGAAAAGAGAAAACAAGCAAGATTGGCTGAGCTCCAGTTCTTGAAGGTAAATGGCAGATGTTTCATCTTATCTAAGTATCAGCGAGAATTCAGAGGAAGAAAACAAACCATCTCATCTCTTTCCATTAGCGTAATTACTCTACGAAATTCATTTCTGGAAAACTAAGGGCAGTTAGAAAATTGCGGTCGTTTCCCTGGTTAAAATGCTGAATGCAACTCTAGAAGCAGGACCTGTCAATCTTGGTGGAGGCTGGAGTTTCAGCGATGGCTCTCAAGCCAATGAGGAAGGAAGGCCTGCAATGTTCTCAGGACTTGGATCTTTCAGAAACTGTCTGCTTGGAACAGCTTCTAGCTGGGTAGGGTAGCCCGCAGTAAAAGAAAACCGTTTCTGCAGTGACTGAGTAATGTGGTTACAATTATTAACTCAATGACATGGTCTCCATTAATACGAGCCGACTCCTTACCTCTGAGTAGCTGTGTTGCTTTCGCATTTGATTCGAATCATGTAAACCCAGAGTAATCTGTAGAGAGATTCCAGTGCAACCCGGGCCATCTTGGGGTCTTTATTCTACAACAGAAACCAACATGGAAGACTGCTGATTAAATGGTGACCTATGGAGCTGATGCTTCTCTGAATGCTTGGGAAAGGGAGGAGGCATGGGTGGGTGGCAGGTCTCTCAGGGCACAGACTTCATCATCTGGGACTCATGGGGTATTTGCCTCTTGCTGCCTATTGGATAAATAATCCCTGAGGAGGAATCCAAATGGTCACCATGGTGGGACAGAGGAATTCTGGGGGGAGCCATGTCACTCTCTCCTTTGCCAACATGCATACTCAAGAGACTGCCTTCTCCCCCAGTCCTAGGCAACCTGAATCCTGGGGCACCAACAGGAAAAGCAATCTGTTTTTGCCATTGTTGATTATGCCTTTTTTTCTTTTTCTTTCTTTTTTTTGTTGTGCTAGGGATTGAACCTAAGGGTGTTCTACCTCCAAGCTACACCCCCATCCCTTTTTTATTTTTATTTTTTGAAATAGGGTCTCACTGAGTTGCCAAAGCTGGCCTGGAATGTGTGATCCTCCTGTCTCAGTTTCCCAAGTACTGGGATTACAGGTGTGCACCACCACGCGCAGCTGATTCTACTCCTTTAAGCACTGTTATTGTTTGTATTCCTGTCCTCTCTTCCCCCATCTCGTCTGATTACCCCCCAATATTTACTGAGACTAAGGCGTACTAGGCACTGTGCTAGAATCTGGGATGTAGAGAAAAAGGAACTTTCTTTTCTTTATGATGCTCCCAATCTGTAGGGAATGGGAGATAATAACAAGTCAACTCTAAGACAGTATGAAAACTGGTGGCGATAGGAACTAGGGTACAGAAGAGGGGAAGCCTATGGCAAACTCAACAGAGTCAGGAAGAGTTTCCAGGAGCAAACGAAAACTTAGATGAACTTTACACTCATGTACTTATTCATTCATTCAACAAATATGTGAGCTGGTGTGGTGGTGCACATCTGGAACCCCAGTACTTGGGAGACCGAGATAGGAGGATCGCAGGTTTGAGCCCAGTCTCAGCAACTTGGGAGAGATCCTGTTTCTTTCTTTTTTTTTTTTTTGTGGTACTGGGGATTGAATCCAGGGGCATTCTACCTCTGAGCTACATCCCCAGCCCTATTTTTATTCCTTATTTTGAAACAGGGCTTCACTAAGTAGCTGAGGCTGGCTGTGATCCTGTGATCCTCCTGTTTTAGCCTCCCAAGTACTGGGATTACAATTGTGCACCACCACGTCTGGCGAGACCCTATTTCAAAATAAAAAATAAAAAGGGCCGGGGGGGTGTAGCTCAGAGGTAGAATGCTCCTGGGTTCAATCCCCAGTTATACACACACACACACACACACACACACAACCCCAAATATGTGAGTGGCTACTGGGCTTGCCACCATGTTTGGCACTAGAGACTTTGAAAGCAGTAAAAGTCATGGTGGGAGGGAAAGCTTAGGCAGAGGCAGCCATGCATGCAAGTTGAGAGTGGCCCGGACCCGTCCTGTTCAGGGGTCTGGGAAGTCTGTCCGCTGGTGAAGGTGGTGCAGGGGTGGGTGGTGACAGAGTGGTGGGTCCCACCTAGGTGGTGGGCTTTCTGACAGGAGGGACATTTCTGGGCACGGCATCCCCAACCAGCCAGTATCTGGCTCTCACCTGCCTTTGCTGCCTCCCATCTGCTATTGTCCCTCAAACTCCATAAACTCTAGTGAGGCTTCCTTCCATTTCCATGTCAGGAGAACTCTCCCCCCACCACATCCTTTTCTTCTAAATAAACCCTATTTCTTCCTTAGAGTCAGCTTGTGCGGGCTTTTCTGTGCCTTCCTGATGTCCTGAATCCCATCCCATTTAAACTAAGGCTGGGGGTTAGAGTGGCAGGGCTCCGGCCCCACATGCACAAAGCCCTGGGTTTGAATCCTAGCACCATGAAAACTAATTATCCCCCTCCCCGAGTGTCCTCTGACCCCGTACATACCTCTAGTGCAGCCCTTCAACTCTTTAAATTCTTGTTTAAAAAAAAACATCAGCTTCCACTTAAGTGGTGGGTTTTCTGCCAGGGGAGGGGCATTATTTCTCCCTGGCACCTATCAGAATTCCTGCCATTCTGCAGGAGATCAATAAATGTTTGCTGAGCTGTCTTTCAATATCAGCCTTAACCTTTGTAGAAGTCTTTTGTGTTTATGTGAATTCTCTTTCCCCACTCATTTTTTTACCTTGTTGTAGTGCATCTACCTGTGCTTTTTTTTTTGTGTAGTTGTAGATAATCTGGGGAGAATTCATAATTTTAGAAATGATGTGGGATAAATTTTACCTTTAAACTATTTCCTGAATAAAGATGAGCACATAAATAAGTTCTATGGGAAAGACTATAATGAGTAATTTTTAGATTTGCATAAGATAAATTTCTTATATATCCATGTAATCTAAAAATAACTTTTTATTGTTTATTTTTTATTTTATTCTAAAAGTCTAAATTTCCATATGCATTTAGGTCTGCTTCTAGTTATTTTGTTCTATTTGTCTATTCGACTGCTAAACTATATTAGCTTAATTATTAAGGTTTTATAATATACTTTATTTATCTAGTATGGCCTACCTTTATTTATTTATCTAGTATGGCCTACCTTCCATTGTCCATTGCTTTTTAATTAAAAAAATTTATTTTTAGATGTTTTCCAGATATTCTTGCATGTTTGACCCCCCAAATAAACTTTATAACTACTTATCTATCTCCAAGAAAAAATAATGTGACTTTTTAGAAGCATGCATTTATATAAAAAGGTTTGTTTTCTTGTTTTTTGCTCACTTATAGGCTAAGGCATAATTCATCAAATGTTTTGGTTACTTAAAGGGACTTGAAACTAGTAAAGCTGAATACTTCCTTTTATTAAAACACTTCAGGAACTCTGTAATTGCTGCAAATCAGCAAATACCTCTGGTATATTCCCCATGGTGGTTAAAAGCAGATTCTACACATAGACTGCCTGGGTTTGAATCCATCCTGACTCTGCAGTTTCTTAGCTGTGTGGTCAACCTTGGAGAAGCTCCTCAATCTCTCTGAGTCTAATCTTCCTTGTCTGGGAGATGCAGAAGATAATCCTACCTACCGCACAGGTGTGTCACAAGAGTTAAATGAATTAACCCATATAGGGTATAGTGTGCTTTACCTGCAGTAGTAAGTTTTACCTTGTACAAGGCACCAGGGATCCATCAGCAAACAAGAGAACCGTCACCTCTGTCTTTTGGGAGCTTCTATTCTAGCAGAAATGACTTTCCCTTATAAATTTCCCTTTATACATAACTGTGTTTTCCACTGCATAATAAGTCAACGTTCTCTCATAGACGTTGTCTCACACTGTGGATCGTGATGTAGAAGGGCGCATACCAACTCAATCACTATAGACCTGCGCTGAGATCTCCAGTTTAAATGATCCATCTTACTGTCTTCTGTTTTAACTTCTTTTATTTTTCCTGTCCTCTCTCCCACTGTTTTTGAAGCAGCACATTGTGACTGATGTCCTTTCACTCTTAAGACTGTGTTTGAGATTGTCTCTGGCCGCTCTCACTGAGACCAGAGCAAAGTGGCCCACTGAGGTTTTTATTCTGTTTTGCCTGTGGATTGCATACTGGCGACTGATTTTCAGCATTTCAGTATGGCAACACTGCTCACTGCAATTTGTCTCCTAAAGCAATTTCCTTGCCCCTCTTCCACCCTCTGTACAGTCTTAAAATACCGACATAATTATTTAATTTGCAAAATTTAAAGTTCTTAAGTGGGAATGGGGTGGTAGGGGCAGAACTGAATCTAGCCAATCTGGCCTCAGTATCTTCACAGCATTAAAATTTACACTTTGGCCTAATATACAGAGGCCGCTCAAATATACTACTGGGACCTAGTAGACGGTCTCTACTTGAAGACAGGACTTCTTCCTCATTTGTTTTTGTATTCCCTTACAGCTAACATAATAGGTGCTCAGTGTATGTTTTCAAAATGTAAACATTTTTAGCATATTCTCATATCATTGATTTCTGTATGAGGGGTTTCAGCTTCAAGATCAAAAGAGCATTTTTTTCTGTTAAAATCTCTGTCTCCATTAATTAATTGCTAACAACTAATTAACAATTGACTTATGTATTCATTATGGTTCCAAGATTTGTGGATTAAATTGTTTGGGAAAACAGTGGCCTTTAGAGCAGACTGCATCTCATTCAGAGCCACTGACTTCAGGTGACATGTTGGCCTGCCCAGTGACATGCCACCTTCTTTAAATTTCACTTTTAAATTGTTAAAGCAACTTGGAATTCATGGAAACTTGGTTTTTCTATTGATACTCAATGACATTATAATTTTAAATACTGCCTATAACACCATTATGCAAAATTACTAATATATCATATCCCTTTCAGCACACATGGTCATACATGATAGCTTTAAAAGGTTGATTTGCTCAGTTATTGGAAATTCCAAAATTATACAGCCTACTTCATCATGACCAGGGTTACCTTAATAATATAATCAATTTCATATGATATTAGTTCAGAAGCAGTTTTACAAATGAACTGAGCTGGATGTGAACTCCTATTTCCAAGATAACTATTTGCAAATAAATAATTAATATATTTTGAACTCAAATTGTGCCATCACTCAGTGAGATTTTTCATCAAGTTTAATCGTTTCTTTTTGTTTTGAACAGAATGTCCATTTACTATCTGTATAATACATAAAAAAGATTAACTAGAATTAATAACTGGATACTTAAAAGTGGACCAAATAAAGAACGCGCCCTGGGCTGCACTTCTGGGTCCTGAGGCAGATGGGTAAATCCTCAGCTGGAAGACCTGAAAGTGGCCATTGCATAACAGCCGGGAACCCTGGAAAGCATTTCGATTTTAGAAGTACTTTAAAAGCTGCATTCTCCATCCAATGGTATTGCATTTCACTGCCAATTTGAAGAAAATGAATGATTCTAATCTTGGATTTCACCATCAGCTTTTGGAGCCAGTACATAGTTGGTGCTTAAAACAGCTCTAATGCAGGTCATTGTGTAATTATGGTAAATGCCAAAATAATAATTAATCTTAACCACTTCACCAAATTAAAGTGTCTTAGGAAAAACACAAAACAAGGCAACATGTATAAGCACATACAAGACTTTTTTAACTATCTTATTTTTTTTTCATTTGAAAGCAGCAAATCTCAGACCTGTAAAAGAAGCTGAACCACGGCTTTGGATACAACCAGAACAAGTGTGAGGAACCCATTCGCCCATTCGATTTGCACTTATAGTAGGAAGGGTTTCCATTTAGTTACCTCGTATCAATAGGTCACTAAAACTTAAAACACGTTCACCACTTCCTAGTTACAGAGCTGGCTTTAGCGCCAATCATTACAGCTGTCTGAAGTGCAGGCTCCCTGGTCTCAGGGAGCACGACTTTACTCCTCATGTCACCCAGCACCTGTGCTGCCTACCCGGAGAGCAGTGGACACTGACGACTGATGACTGCGTGTGGCTTGAACAGATTACTCAAGTAATCACGCAGGACACAGGAGAGGTAAGTGTTCTCTTTTATAGGTGTGGAGAGCAGGCCGGGCCCTGCTCTGAGTGTCTCCATGATGTATAGAACAGTAGTTTTCATGCTGTGCGTGCCGAGTTATTCCATTTTATAAAGCAGTGATTGGCCACGAGTTACTCCATTTTGAGTACAAGTGCCGAGGCAGGCAGAATGACTCCGCACCTTGTTTGTACGAGTACACAACCACCATCTGCCCAGCACAACCATAAGGCACAAATTGATAATTTATTCATGCCAATAAAAATTAACTTATTAAATTAAATCTAGAACACAAGACACTTGGGCATATCAAATTATATCGGAAACACCAGACACACGAGCTTATCTTACCAAACGTAACCCCTCACCTAACACCCATAAAAGGAGAGGCACCCCAAGACTGGACACGGTGGCACACTTACCCTGCCACCTGGTCACTCATTAGGAGTGACAATCTTCATACTCTGTCCCCAGGCTTCAGCTCCGCATGGCTTCTCCTGCCCTTGATGAGGACACAGGGCCCGCTTCCAGCTGACACTTTGAAATTGCCTATGGTCTAGACCTTGGCCTTAACTCCAGGAACTGGTTCCTTAAAACCGTATCTGCTCACCTGCAGTGACCCTTGCTTTTGTATCTGCTCTGAGCCTTTGCTCAGGTTAGGCCTCTGGAAACCCTGCGGCTGCATTAACCCTGTCTTAGCATTTCTGTAACCTACATACATCATCGTATAAAACGGGATAGTCATTTGAGTGTTTGACATAGCAGCAACTAAGATTAGAATGGAATAAAAGAACTTGTGATGGCCTTGGTCCCTTGGTCATGACACCCAGCGAACCATGAGCATTTTCAGTGAATTAAAGCCATCAAAAGTGATGTAGCTTGTGAATTTGTTATTCAATATATTCTGACATTGTGGAAAGGCACAACCATGTCTGGTCTACGTTAAGGGAATAACTCGCTCATGCTCTAGGTCAATCCTTCTACAGAATGTAACTTTAATTTCCAAGATATTTACCGAGACTGAAGGGGACAGAGGAGGAATCGCTGAGGTATAGGCAGCCATCCGAAATCAATTCACATGCTTCTGCAGCTAAGGGTGGCCGTTTTATTTTTATATCATTTAGATGCTTTATAAAGCAGCATTTAATTCTACCTTTAAATTGATCCTTCTCCAGACAGGTTTACCTTCCCCAAATCTGAAGTGACTCTCTTAATCCCTAGTCAGTAGCAGCACACACACCGGCCTGCGAATTGTACTGTTAAGTTTATATAAAAAGATTTTTTTGTTGAGCTGACAAATACTGACCTTAAGGTTGGACAAACAGTTGTTGAGAAAAACGTGCCACCTATTCAGGAACAGCTGCTTCTGACTGACGCAGAGCAGGCAGGTCACCAGGGGGTACAAGGCCTGAGGAGAAAGCAGACCAGGTCACAGGGTGACTGACACTTCAACACATTCTCTGGACCCATTGTACTTCACTATCTCCCTCTGTGGTCACATAGGCTATGATAAATAGGGTGCTGTGTAACACAAGGCCCAGTGGATGCCCAGCAGAGGTGAGCATTTTGCTAATGCTGGGGATGGAATCTGCTAGAACTATAGATGGTGTAGAGTAGTACGTTTCATGTATTTATTAATAGAGAAATCTGAGTCATTGACTTAGTCTTCGCTTATGAACTTTAAAAACAAATAACTTATCGTCTGAGATCATTTTGTCAATCCCCAGAAAAAAAATATAGCAGGAAGGCACATTAATTTTGAAAATGTTTTGGCCTTTTCACTCATAAACATATACTCGTTTGTCCCTGTTTTAGAGGTAGGTGTATATATTTTCTTTTGCATGCAACCTTCCTGTAATTAAGGAAGATTCCTAAAAGAAATGTTATTGCATTGGTAAACTCTACTAAGACAAATTTAACCGCAGGAGGAATTTGCTTACGACCGAATAAACAGAGGTGCTACTGTGCTTTTCCTGCTGAACTGGGCCAGTTTCCCACAGCAACTGGAGAAGACAGAAAAGCTAATGGGCAGCCACCCAAGAAACATACATGCAGAACTCCTCACCATTTTGCTAAACCAGATTGCATGTACTTTTATGGCTCCTAAAGAATTAAGGCTAGTGAAGATTTAAACGACGACGACGACAACAACAACAAAAACAAAATGTAGCTGGCTTATGTATTAACTTGAGCTAGAAGAAACAATTGCTGTGGATGAAATTTAGTGCTGGACAATTAATTCACTTAGTATTTTTCTTCTTTAAATTAACTTAGTTTTAAAGGTCTTTTGAACTATTGTTCTCAGTGAATACAACTCTAATGCCAATTAGTAGTCTAAAAAACAAAACCCAGTAATAGAAAAGAAAAAAAAAACCCAAAACAAAAAAATTCATGCAATTAGTCACAATGACCATAGAATGTAGAAAATGAGCAACTTCATCAGCACTACCAGTAAAGCAATTTTAAGTACCGGCTCAAATGATAGCAATTTTGTACTTGGGAAACTAGCAAAACCATGGTAGTGACCAGCCATCGAGACAATCTACTTCCTCCAGACTGTCATATTACACTGGCATACCACTTGCTGATTTATAAACCAGAGCTTTATTTCTCATGGAGGATAAAAGGCAGTAGCAACTTAGTCTCTATGCTGGATTTCAGCATCAAAACCTTTTCAAGAATTGTTCTTCCAGCCTTCAAACAAATCTTCACCTGTGGGCAACTGTTTCCTACTATCTACTTTCCCTTTCCAACCCAATTTAATTTTGATATTTTGATTCTAAATATCAGGATTAGTCCATCCAGGCAGGCTCCAGGACACTGAGAAGAGAAACTATTATAAACTTTAGCTTTCAGATTGGAAAAAAATTCTCAGAAATTTAAACAAAAATCGAGTTAAGCCAATCTTAAAAACAAACAGCAGAATCTGTAGGATCAGAAGAGTCATGTGAGGTGACATGGTCTCGTCCCCTCTTATTACTACGATTTATACTCAATATGCATCGCAAGCTCCAAAGTTTGAAATGCTGAGTCTTTTTGAGGACGCTGTAGGTAACTCTCCCATCTGTGGAGTCCTCAGGACTCTCAAACTGATTTTGGCTGAGGACTTTCAGTCTCTGCAGTTTTGTTTGTGATTTGGATTTTCCCATTGTTACTAACCAAGGAATGCTTCTTTCTAGAAGAGAGTTCCAGCGTGGTATCATATAGGCTTTCTACGAAGTTTCTAAGGCAGGGAACATTTACTTCATTTTTAACAGCCTGAAAGAGAAAGGCATGTGAATAATTTATTAATGCAATTGTTGAGTCTGTAATCCAATGTGAAGAAGTTCTTAGGAATGAAAATGCGACTCACAGCAGCAACGGGGACCAGGATTTCCACAAAAAGTCCAGCCAAGGCGTGTTTGATATCTTTGTCTTTGACTTCAAGGAAATAATGTGCACATTCCTATGAAGTAGAAAGAAAGTAGAGGGAGGAGGAAGAGATTGAAATATACATGGAATATGTATTTAAACAAATTCAATAGCTCTTCATTCAATCATACATATTACAAATCCCAGGATTCCAACATTCATATTGAAGTCTAAATGTTTTCAAGGTCTCAATGATATTTTGCAAAGCTGGCTTTTTCCCTTTCCTCCTACTTCTATTTCAAGTCATTATTCTAAGCCAGGTGTGGTGGCACATGCGTGTAATCCCAGTACTTGGGAGGTTGAGACAGGAGGAACACAGGTTTGAGACCATCTCAGCAACTTAGTGAGACCGTTTCAAAATAAAAAATAAAATGAGATTGGGGGCATAGCTCAGAGGTAGAATGCCCCTGGGTTCAATCCCCAGTACCAAAAATAAATAAGTAAGTAAATAAGTAAATAAAAGTGCTATTCTGAAAGGACGAAGCATCTATAACCAGTAAGCACACATTCCTCCACTGAATTACTGGCTGGTTCAGTCAATCATTTCCAGTAAATTTTTATTATTATATTACATATAATATAGTGTATATTATTATTGTATATTACATATATATATATATATTTTTTTTGTGGTACTAGGGATGGAACCCAGGGGCATTCTACTTCTGAGCTACACCCCCAGCCCTATTTTATTCTTTATTTTTAAACAGGGTCTCACTAAGTTGCAGCGGACCTCACTAAGTTGTTGAGGCTGGCCACAAACCTGAGATGCTCCTGTCTCAGCCTCCCAAGTACTGGGATTACAAGTGTGCGCCACCACACCTGGCTTGTTATATTATTATAGTAATATCACTGTATTGTTATATTATAATATGCTATGTTATTATTATACATACATATATATGTATTACATGTCTATAACATAGTGTATTATTATTACCCTGTGTGGGGGCTTGGGCCCTTGATTAGCCAACAAGCACAGACGCCTAGGAGGTACACAGGGAGGAGAGGCAGAAGACAGTGAACTTATTTTAGGCGCGGTGCCTGACAGCCTTGGGTACAGAGCTGTTTACTTGCTGGCCGTGACATTTTAGGTGATTTTGTTATTCAGATCGTTTCGTAAGCAAATCTGGAATTCTTCCCTTCTCCCTCCAAGGAAGGAAACCTTTGGAAGAGTTCCTCAAGCGAGAATGTCTTTGCCTGCGAAGCTGCTGTCTATAGGAATATACTTTGGTTGCCAGGGACCCTTTCCATGGGAAGGCTGGCCTTCTCCGTGAATTCTACTGCACCCCTCACTCCTACGTTAGCGCCTTACTGTGCTCTCTGTGAGGCCATGTTCTCATTCAGGAGTCCAGGGCTCCAGGTATGTGATGATATGTTAATATCTACATTAACGCTTCTCCTTTATTTGCAGCTGCTATTGGGAAGATGGGCAAGAACAGTTGCTAAGGCCCTCCGTCTATCAACAGGTCGGGTGATATCACCCTAGGAAGTCATCCAGACTGTTTTCCCAGACAGCATGGAGCTCTAAGTTTTCCAGGCTGGGGGCCCTTTTTCTACCTTATTTTGCATATGTATGAAAATCTCTCCCAAGTCATCATTCGAACACATGACTTACTAATGTGAGAGGGGGGTAAAAAGAATAGTTGAGAGTCACTGCCATGTGCTAGGAATTCTCAGAAACACTCTAAGGTTAGTGTCATGATCACTGATAGATAAAGTAGACGGGGCTGGGAGGGGGCAGGGGTCAAGTGTGACTGACCAAGGTCACAAACCTGGTAAGGACCAGTGCTTGTCTGATCCACAGAATCCACCTCCCCTATCTCACTGTATACCAGTCTTATTGAGACATGATTCATATACTATGCAATTCACTCATTTAAAGTATCCAACTCGCTGGGTTTTAGTGTATTAACAGTTGTGTATCTACCACCACCATCAATTTTAAAACCTAGCCAGGTGTGGCAGTGCATGCCTGTAATCTCAGTACATAAGGAGGCTGAGACAGGAGGATCGTAGGTTCAAGGCCAGCCTCAGCAACTTAACAAGACCATTTCAATCTATGGCTAGAGTCTTTGCTTGGAGGTAAAGTGCCCCAGGTTCAGTACCAAAAATAAAAAACCTTTTAATAACCCCAAGGGCAACTCTGCACCCCATGGCAGTCACCCTCTACCTGTCCATCCACCTCTTATCCTCAGTCCTAGGCAACCAAGAAGGTAATTTCTGTCTCTATAGATTTGTTTTTCTGGACATCTCTTGTAAATGGCTTCACATTCTATGTGGCCTTTTGTGCCTGGCTTCCTTCATTTCATCTTTTCAAGGTTCATCTATATTGTAGCATGTATCAATACTTCTTTATATGGATATACCATATTTTGTATTTTCCATTCTATGGATATATAGTATTTTCTTCATCTATTCATCATTATAGAGAGATTTGGGTGGTTCCTACTTTTGAACACTATGAACATTGTGTTCCAGGTTTTTTTTTTTTGTGGCCAGACATTTTCATTTGTCTTGGTACACACAGGATTGGAACTGCTGGACACCTGGTGATTCTAGGTTTAGCCACTTGAGGAACTGCCTGGCTGTTTTCCAAAGTGTCTGTGCTGTTTTATATTCACAATAGCAGGGCATGAGGGTTCCAGTTTCTCCACATCCTCACCTATACATATGATCTATCTCTTTTATTATGGCCTCTAAAGTGGTACAACCTATATTCATAACCCCTATATCTAACCTCCCTAGTAAGATCATCACCAAATCTAATTCACAGCAGCATTAGAAAAACCCTTTCAAGTACCACAGTTTTGTTAACTCTGAATAGCACTACCTATGCTGCTAGGTCCTCATCAGCCACAATTCTTTTGTTAGACTATGGTGATGAATGCTGGCCAACAGACATCAAACCTGGATGGTTTGGTGGATGTTTCAAAAGTTAAGATTTCTTTTTATAGTATGAATAAAACAGATTTCTTTCTTCACTAAAGTTCTCATGCCTGTGACTATTGATGTAGCCAACCCAATGCCATCAAATCCAAAACAGCAAGAAAGTCAGCTATATATATTTTTTTCACACAGCAATATGTATCAAAATGGGTGAAAGGGAAAAAAAATCAACAAGTAAAAGATTCTATAGTACACACTACTCCAAAGATGCTATGAAAGTTTAGAAATGAAATTGTTTCTGCAACTCTACTATGAGCTTACAAAGCACTTCGTGAATTATTGAGAAGGTAGGGTTTTTTGGTTTTGCTTTGTTTTCTATATTGTCAAGTACAGATGCTCCTTGACTCATGATGGCGTTATGAACTCATAAACCCATCATAAATTGAAAATATTGTAGAAGGGAATTGCTTCGAATACCCCTAACCTACTGAATAGCCCAGCTTAGTGTTGGCTGTTTCCCCTGACGTTCGGGAGCTGACTGGGAGCTGCGCCTTTTGCTTTTGCCCACCATCATGAGAAGATGATCAGACTGTACAGCACTAGCCTGGGAGAAGACCCAAATTCAAAATTTGAAATATGGTTTCTACCGAATAGGCATTTCTATTGCACTACTGTAAAGTCGAAATATTGTTAAGTCAAACCATTGTAAGTTGGGTACTGCCCCAAATGAGTTTTTGCAGCCCAGGTATGTCATTTTGACAAAGGGAACCGCTCAAGTTCATCCCCCTTGGTTCTCCCACCCAGGACTTCACCTGCATAAACTGAAGAGAGGCCTCAAAGTCTTCCACTGGATACATTTTAATTCGAAAGAATTTCATCCCCATTATCAGGCTGATAATGCTTTGTACCACGTATGGGTTTTGCTCTTTGTGCCGTAGTTCTTTTAGTTCCGCCATAAACTTCTTCTTGACGGCGGGGAATCTGAGAAGAGAGCACAGTGATTTATCAAGTAACAGGCAGGAGAGTCACTGTAATGGGGACCCCCGCATCTAGCGGCGAGTGAGTCGGGAATGTCATTTCATAACGATTTGATGTCTGGGATTCAGCACAGTCCAATTTTCTCCTTTCCCCTCTTACTCGATAAGATGCACCACATCCCCTTTAGTCTCGGCTGCTGATCCAGCGCTATTCAGACCCTCTTCAAATGGTTTAGCTCTTAAATTGAGCAGACGAAGAGCTCCGTTTCCTCAGCTTCAGCAATTTCCAACATACTTGAAGACCCCAAGGGTCTACAGCATCAAATCGTGAGTATTTGAGCAATAACATATGAGGGTCAGCTATTTCTGACGGTGACAGCAAATGGTTTTTGGACTTGTATTCCAAATAATGCCAAAAATATTCTGACATCCATTTCCTAAGTTTTCTGTTGTTGTTCTTTTATAGTTTGGGGTTAATGATTTCTGAAAACAGTATTTTTAAGTTGAAGAAAAAAAAATCTAGTAGTGGGAAAATTCCAATAAAATCTAAAAGATAAAGATGAATGGGCTGTGTGATCCATACAGTGATTGTGCAATTTGTTCTCGTAAATGAAAAACAAACACACAAGAGACAGACCCTGTTCTCCAGGAACTTAAAATATTTGCATTGTTTGAAAGCAAAATAGTACTAATTGCAATAAGGATAAGCGTGTCACATGGGTTTTAAAAAAAGAATAGATCTTACAGTTAAGAGGACAAAAAGTAGTAGCAGATCTTCAAAGTATTTAAGGGTAAAAGAATGCACATGTAAAAATTATTTGAACCGCCTCGAGGCATGGCTGCTATAATTATTAACTAAAAAGTAGAAACAAAAAACACAAGGAAAACATTTGAAGACTCATTGTTCCTTGTTTCCTGAGACTGTTAGCCTGAGGTTCAATGTAAGTGAAAAGGGTCAATTAGGAGCCATGCATGATTAGGAAGGGTAATTGTGATTATAAAAGTGAAACGTAAACTAATAGAATCTCTGGCCTCAATGTAGAAATTTTAGGACATACAATTAAGGCAAACATATAGATGTTGTTTCACCAAAGGCATATCAGGGGCTAGTTTTGGGGTCTGGAGGAGAGTTATATGGTGTTAATTTTATAACAATTTCTGTAATCCCAGTACTTTGGGAGGCAGAGACCGGAGGATACGGGTTCGCGGCCAGCCTCAGCTCTCTCTCTCTCTCTCTCTCTCTCTCTCTGTCTCTCTCTCTCTCTCTCTCCTTAGTGAGATCCTCTGCAACTTCGTGAGACCCGGTTTCAAAATAAGGTATAAAAAATAGGGCTGGGGGTGTAGCGCGGAGGTAGAACGCCTCTGGGTTCAATCCCTGGTACTGCAAAAAAAAATTATATATTTATGTTTTATGGATTTTTCTTTATATTTGCTATATGTATTTCACAATAAAAATGATTTTAAGAAGCCAATAGAGCAGAAAATATAAATAGCTTCAAGTGGATTTTTGTGTGTATGTGTCTGTGGTATGGGAAATTGAACCCAGGGGCATACTACGCCCCAGCCCTATTTTATTCTATTTTGAAGCAGGGCCTAAGTTGCTGAGGCTGGTCTCGAACCTGAGATCCTCCTGTCTCAGCCTCCCAAGTGCTGGGATTATAGGCATGTGCCACCACACCTAGCTAAGAGGATTTACATACTTTATGAATGAGGTATTCTAATGAGTTGTTAACATAGTTAAGGATGTTTTAGGGCTTATTCTTAATCTGTGCAGGCATTCTGTGGCTTCCTACAAAGATGTTGTTCTAAACAACATTCTGTACTGGCCCAGCCTAATATTTTTTAAATACTACTGAAATAAGATTGAAAATACTAGCCGGGCACGGTGGCGCATGCTTGTAATCCCAGTACTTGGGAGGCGGAGACTGGAGGATCCGGGTTCGCGGCCAACCTCAGCTACTTAGTGAGGCCTCTACAACTTCGTGAGACCCTGTTTCAAAATAAAGATTAAAAAATAGGGCTGGGGGCGGAGCTCAGAGGTAGAATGCCCCTGGGTTCAATTCTCGGTACCGCAAAAAAAAAAAAGATTGAAAATACTAGTTGTGTTTATTTTACAAGTAAAATATCATGGAGATCAACTGCAAAATTATGTATTAATTCTTCAGATGAGGCAAATAGCAAAATTAAAATACAAAAATTTTTAATGAAATTTATAAATATCAGATGTGGAGGGACATACACTAAGCGACATGTATGAATGTAATACACCAATAAAATCTGTAAAAAAAAGTTACAAATATCAAGCTGCATGTGGTGGCGCATGCTTATAATCCCAGTACTTGGGAGGCTGAGACAGGAGGATTGCAACTTAGTGAGACCCTGTTTCAAACTAAAAAGTAAAAGTAGGGCTGGGAGTGTAGCTCAGAGGTAGAATGCCTCTGGGTTCAATCCCCAGTGCCATATATACACACTCACAAAGTTACAAATATTGATTTGTATCAGATAACACCTATTTGAATGAAATTTAAAGACTATACTCTTGAACATTTTGGAATATAGATTCAAAACTCCAACATTATCCTTCTTTTCTATGTCTTACAGAAAAAAAATCAATGATGGAGATGCTGATGATGGTAGTAGGTAGACACACAGCAGTTTCTCTATGCCAGCCACGGTTCAGTTACACATCACAACTCATTTAATGCTCACTACACAGTGTAGCCATACATCATATTGAGGTTTAGAGTGATAGAAGCATACCTGCGCACAGTACCTGATGCGTTTCCCTTTTTTTTTTTTTTAACAGAAGATGTTTCTTAACTTGATGAAGCTGCATAGCTAACAAGTGATGGAGCTAGAACCTGAAGCTCAAGTCTGGCTCCAGAATCTCTGCTCTCAATGTCTATGCTCGGCCTGATGTCTAAACCACCGATTCTCAAGGTGTGTTCCTTGGTTGGGCAGCATCTGAGAGCCCACTAGATATGCATATTCTCTCGCTCCTCCCCAGTCCTCCTGCTCTGGGCTGAATTGTTTCATCTGCCAAATTATACACTGAAGTCTTAAATCCCAGAACTTCAGAACGTGGCTCTATTTGGAAACAGGGTCTTTAAAGAGGCAATTGGGTTAAAGGAGGTCTTTAGGGTGAGTCCTCATCCAGTATGCCTCAAACACTTTAAGAAGATGAGGACATGGAGAGAAGGCAGCTGCCTGCCAGCTACAGGGAGGGGCCCACCTCTGCAGGCACCTTCATCTTGAACCTCCAACCTCCAGAACTGGGAGGAAATGATGTCTGTTGTTTACGCCCCCCAGTCTGTGGTCCTTTGTTACAGCATCCCTAGCAAACTCATGCACATGAGCAGCTGCCTAGGTGACCAGGAGTGCGCAGCTTGAGAGTGAGGTGGCTTGGAGGGCAACGCACACTTCCTTAAAACACCTAAATCATCATTATGTGGGAGGAAATGAAAGGGAAACCTTGTGACAAAGAGGAATCTGAACATGGGATGAACGCTGATGTATTATCATTTACTTGTTGAACTTATTGTTTAGTGTCTGTGTCTGGCTAGAGGTAAGCTCCCCAAGAGTAGGCGCAAACTAGATGCTCAGTAGGTATGCTGAGTGGACTCATTTCCTCTGTGGGTAATGAGTTTCCTGTCATGGAGGTATGTAAGCAGGAGCTGCACACATCCGACATGTAGATGCCATTGAGAAGTCTCTTGCAGAAGGTACACAGGGTACTTTTAAGGTCCTTTTCAAACTGAAATTTTATTAATCTAATTTTACTTATACTGATAAATGAAATATAACCACATCTCATAAAAAGATCCACGTTTAAACATTTATTCTTGTATTTCTTTTCTTTTTTTGTGGTACTGGGGATTAAACCCAGGGGCATTCTACCTCTGAGCTACACCTCCAGACCAGAGTCTCGCTAGGTCGCTAAGAGTCTCACTACTTGCTGAGGCTATCCTTGAACCTGCGATCCTCCTGTTTCAGACTCCCAAGTACTGGGATTCCAGGTGTGCGCCACCACACCCAGCTTATTCTTGTATTTCTAATCCACCACTAAAACAAGGAGAGGTAAAAAAGGCAACATATATTTTTATAACTCAGTCTATCAATATTCTCATGAGATGGCAGCTAAATGTTTATTTCTCATTTAAAGATAAGTATGATTATATTTTACTTTTGAAAGACCCGAATGATGTGAACATCTTATTTTAGCACAGAAGTAATAATAAATCTACTTCTACTTAAAATCTATTTTCTCTGACAATGATTTTGGGGAAAAACATTTTTTCAGTGACATTTCCTTTAGTATTTACTGTCTGGTAAAATAACTATATGATTACTCAGTCTTTGGCATACTATAAAATTCACATAAAAATAAACCTCTGCTTTAAAATGCATAGCACATATGTGCAGAGCATAAGAATATATAGAATAAGGTCACATATCACATAAAGAGAAAGCAGTTTTAAAATCTACAAATCTTAGAAGTAATCACTACTTCAATGAATATAACAATTTTTTTTTTGCGGTACCGGGGATTGAACGCAGGGGCGTTCTACCTCCGCGCTACACCCCCGGCCCTATTTTTTTTATACTTTATTTTGAAACCGGGTCTCACGAAGTTGCGGAGGGCCTCACTAGGTAGAGAGAGAGAGAAAGGGAGAGAGAGAGAGAGAGAGAGAGAGAGAGAGAGAGAAAGAGAGAGAGAGAGAGAGAGAGAGAGAGAGAGAGAGCTGAGGTTGGCCGTGAACCTGGATCCTCTGGTCTCCGCCTCCCAAAGTACTGGGATTACAAGTGTGCGCCACCACGCCCGGCTGAATATAACAAATTTTAACCAGAGTACTTAGAAAATCTAATTTTAATTTAATTGACTTTGAAAAAGCTGACACTATGTGAGCATATTGGATAACAGCAAAACATTCCTTAATGACAGGAATTAAGTGACATTATTACTATACGATTACAAAGAGTGATTCTGCTAAAACTCAAAAACCAAACTAAGCCTTAATAACTAAAGCCATATGAGAAAAATATTTCATATACAATACCATTGGGAACTATATATACAATCTAAAATTAGAATTATTATAATACTTAACTTTATAAAAAGAAAAAGTTAATCACACTGTGATGAAGACAAGAATATCCTCCTTCCCTAGAACAAAGGAAGCAACGCTTTTCTAAAGCAATGATGCAGGAACAGTCCTGGTGTCCTTACGAGAGAGAAGCAGTGACATAACCCATGGTATGTCAGGAATTGAAGTTATACCATCTATCATTAAAGGTTAACAAAACATTGTCTGGTTAGGAACATATTATGGGCTATTTGAGTCTGTGATACTGCAAGAGCAGCCTGGCCAAGGTACTCTAAAACAATCTAATTTTAGCTTAATTGACTTTGAAAAAGTCAATACTTATGTGTGAATATCACTTAATAGCAAAAAATTTTCCTTAAAGACAGGAAATAAAGAGTTCCCCAGTGACTGGAAAGTATTGGGGCATTGTCCAAATGAAGGCATTTCTCATACTTGACTATTGCAGAATCAGGACAAATGCTGATGTTATAAAAATTGCCCTGCTGGCAAGAAGACACCATCTTGGCAGATTGTAAATCTAACCTAACATGGAAATTCATACAACCTTCAAACATTGCTTAGTTATGATATTCTTCTCAATTCATTCATAATCTATGTAGCTAAGGAAGGCCATTTGACAGCATCCAATATGTTATGCACAATTCATAAAAACAAAGAAAAACATAAGAAGCCGTTCTTGGCATATTAACCTTTCCAAATTATAGCATAAGAGAATTCATGCTAAGATTACTACAAAGGTATGTGTTAAGGTTTTTCAGAGTTTGACACATCAGCAAATATACATATTAATGACTTTTTAAAAAATTCATCTTTAAGGCCCGGCGAGGTGGCGCACGCTTATAATCCCAGTACTTGGGAGGCTGAGATAGGAGGATCCGGGTTTGTGGCCAGCCTCAGCTACATAGTGAGGCCCTCCGCAACTTAGACCCTGTTTCAAAACAAAGAATAAAAAATAGGGCTGGGGGTGTAGCTTGGAGGTAGAATGCCCCTGGGTTCCATCCCTAGTACCACACACACACACACAAAATTTATCTTTAGGAATGAGGTAAATACACATGAATTGTCAGATAATTACAGCTCATCCAGTTAAATGTCTATACCTCTATTAGTGGATTGCAATGGATATCCCTCCAAAATTTACTATAGTTTTTTTCCCTTAATGACTCATGGACCACAATTATAATAATAGACTGTAATAAAAATACAATATAGTGTCATGTAAAATGGTCCAGATAACTCTTCTGCTTAGTCTTTATGTATGCTTTGGCCGGTGCCCTTCTCTCTGTTGCTGGAAGCTTTTGACCTTGATATTTCTCACTGGCAATAGTACATTAACCTCCAGAAATTCCTTCTCAACCTATTAACACTGATGCACTATGTGTTAGGAAAAGAATATGTATTTAGGATGAGTAAACTGGTTTAGACTAAATAAATCATACCTTGGAGTTTTTTGGGTCTATTTCCCAAGTTTCTGTCTATGTTTTGGCTAGGTAAGGTTGCTGATTAAGAACTTAAAAAAATTCTTAAAACACTGTGTATTTTCATGCTACTAAGTTAGGAAATTCCATCTCTTGAAGATAAAAATCTCCTTCGAGGCTTGCATTTCATGAGGCTTGGGGCACCGCTGTTGCTATAAACTGGCCTCTTGGCTTGAATTCATTTTATCTCTAGTTCCTTTTGCCTAACTAGGTGTCTGGGATCTTGCCTGATTTGCCTCAGGGTTGGATAAAATGAGGATGGGTAAGTTGGGAGTGACATCACTTTTGGAAGAAGTATATTATTGAGGATGGTCTAACACTACTTCGTTCTAGCCTGCTAACTGGCCTTTACGGGGCCAGATAAATTTAGCAATAAGAATTTTCCCCCTGACTTGTTTCCACAGCAGAGTCTGGGACATTTTTAGCTCAGCTGAATTAAGTAAGGTCTAGAGTAAAGGGGACACCCTAGGATGGAATTTTCCCCCACGTGGATGATAGATTGTAACCACCCACTCATGGGATATAGAAAATAAAACTTGAAAAACTGATAAACTGCTTTGGAATATTTGGACAGAGAGAAAATAATTTGTTAGTCCATTTCTTTCTTTGAAGCACTAGTCTGAACCCCATGGGCTAGGTAGGATCTGGCCAATTGACAAAGTAACTTGGTACTTTGGAGGAGCCTCTAGTTGATTTCAGGGATGAGACACACATGGCAAAAAGCACCCCAGTTCCCTGTGAGCTCACACCCCGTCTCTTTCCTACATCAAAGGCTCTTGTGTTCTCACCGTCAAGGGCTCTGATGGTACTTACTTAGCTTGTGCCAGCACCCCAATGACTTCTGCATACAGGTCTGCCACGATATGCATATTGCCAGTGTTAGGACCAAGGTACCTAAAGGAGGCATAATTAGACAAGTTAGAAATCCTGCACATCTGAACAAGCCGCTGACTTAGCTGTAAGCACCCAACTTCTTCAACATTCTAAGGTAAGAGGTCACCTTACCCTTCTTTGTATTTAAAGTGCTTGAAAGCCAAGTTAATAACATCATGTATTAAACTGTCTATTACAGGATGAAGTGGAATCTGAAAAAGAAAAAAGATGAGTTATAACTTGGAACGGAATATTAAAGGGCAAATCAGTAACGGCACTTCCAATATAGATAATCTAGCAATCAATAAACATAATTCATATGACTCAGGATTTAGAGTTCATAAATAATTTAATAAACTTAGATGTTCAAAATTTAAGTCGATTTTAGATTAATAAACATTAGCCCAAAGTAACAATAAATTAGTTACCCACCTGTTTCAAAACTTCTATTAATACTAAAGAAAAAATAAAGTCGATGGCGAGGTCCCGTCTTTCCATTAAATAATCCCGCTGCTGTTCATCACTGTAAAATTTAAAATACATTAAATGGCATTGAAGATATTTTCAGAGTTATACAATTCATGGAAAATCTGGGACTCATCCCCAATGGACCGCAAGCTCATTTTGTTCCTACAAATGGGTAAAGGCGTGCTAATGATATTTCTATTGTCACTGCGGTACAGTGGGCAAATGCCGATTTGAAGTCAGAATATTTGACTTTAAAGTTTCCAACCAGGAGAACTTGAGTTGCTCACTACATGAGAGTCCATTACCTCATCTTGGATTTTTCTTTGGTACCTTGCAACCCAGGAATTCTGTCATTTGTAAAATGTGATGCAAACATGTGACAGAGCCACCATACTGGAGGTGTGCACTGAAGAGTTCTTGTGAAAGGAGCTGCCTAATGTAATAACATAATGTAAGGATATTGTGGTGGGAGCAAAATAAGGAGCGACTACGATAACCCATCAAAGCAGGACAACAGGGAGTGACAAAAAGCATTGCTTTTTTTTAATTTCTTTTTTCCCCTTGCATTTTTTCCTTCTGCCCTTTTGCTATTTGAGATTTAGTACAAGAAAGAAAGAAGAAATAAAGGAGTATTAGAAGACAGACTAAAAAGCAGATGGAAGAAGAGGGAGGAGGAGAAAAGTTATGATACTTGCACACATTCTAAAGTCAGGGAGCAGAGAGAACTGTCAAAGGACAGAAATTCACCCCCTGCGTCTCATTTCTTACTTACCCCATGCACCACGAGCTCATGTGGAATTGAACAAAGAAAGACAAATAAAATGAATCGAACAAAGAAAGACAAAAGAAATGATTGCCGTCTCTTGGCACAGAATGGTGTGTAAGAGCACTGACTTTGGTCTGAGACAGTCCTGGCTTAGAATTATGCCTCTTTTACTTAGCAGGAATTTCTCCAGTTACAAAATGGTAGTAGTAAGAAAACAACCTGAGTATCCCTTATCCAAAATGCTGTTTTAGATTTCAGAGTTTTTCAGATTTTGGAATATCTGCATACACATCAAGAGACATCTTGGGGATAGGTCCCAAGTCTAACCATAAAACTCATTCATTTCTTATATATACCTTCTACATATAGCTAGCACAGTATGATTAATACACTTGTGTTTTGATTGTCATCTGTCCCATAAAGTCAGGTGTGGAAATTTTATACTTATAGTGTCATGTTAACACTCAAAGAATTCCAGATTTTGGAGCATTTCGAATTTCACATTTTTGGATTAGGGATGCTCACCCTGTACTGACATAAAGGTTCTAAAAGACGAAGCGTGTAAAGTGCTCAGCATAATCTACTGAACACATAAATGCTCAGTACTTGAGGAAGGATGATGGGATTTAGACTTGTCAGGCAGATATTTTCAAAATATCAAGACTTTGTTAAATATGGAATCTTTTTGTGTTCAGTCAAGAGGGAATGAGAAGCTGGGCATGGTGGTGCACACCTGTAATCTCAGTACTGGGGAAGGCCAAGATAGCAGGATCACAGGTTTGAGGCCAGCCTCAGCAACTTAATGAGATCCTGTTTCAAAATAGAAAATAAAATTGGGCTGGGGGTGTAGCTTGGAGGTAGAATGCCCCTGGGTTCAACCCCTGGTACCAAAAAAAAAAAAAAAAGATGGTATTTAAGATATTAAAAAAAGAACTCCAAATGTATAACAATGACTACCACTATTATGTACAATCGTAATGTAACAATAAAAAAATATTATATTAAAAAAAACTTCTGGTAGTACCCTATAACCGTAAACAAGATCAAATTAAGGCTGGTTGCTGAGGGAATGGGTTAACAAGGAACTTTTGGCTTTCAAGTGTAAATGTATGCATAGGGCAGAAACTCACTCATTCATGACAAGCCTGCCAGGAGGAAGAGTATGGAGAAAAACATCTATCTGAAGTTTTTAAAGACACGAGATAGATAGTGCTCCTGCTAGCCAGGGAGAGGGAAATGTACAGAGAGGTGCATTAAAGAAAAGGAGGCATTCACTATTTGGGCCTTATATCCATTGTGTAATGGAATACGGAACCAGGAAGTTTGAAAGCAAGAGGAAGGAGAATTCAAAAAGATGGCCAGCAGGTTGTGTTGGACAGCTGATAAGGGTCTCAAAAGTGGTCAGAGGAGCCGGGCATGGTGGTGCACACTTGTAATCCCAGTACTTGGGAGGTGTAGACCGGAGGATCCGGGTTTGCGGCCAGCCTCAGCTACTTAGTGAGTCCCTTTGCAACTTCATGAGACCCGGTTTCAAAATAAAGGATAAAAAAAATAGGGCCGAGGGTGTAGCTCAGAGATAGAATGCCCCTGGGTTCAATACCCGGTACTGCAAAAAAAAAAATAAATAAATAAAATAAATAAATAAATAAAAGTGGTCAGAGGACCCTGAAAAGAGTTCTTGGCAGAAAGAGGAAATTTAAATCTCCGATTTTATTTTACTTAATAAGCCAAGTTATGCTTTCAAATAAAAGCAGGGCATATATTTTTCCAATAATGAATTCAACTTTATTGCTGGTTTGAGGTCTAACTGCCGGGAGCCAGAGACATTTGACAAATTCATTTGGCAGCCAAAATGTTGATATTATACTAATCTTAGAAATCATAACCCAATGTCTGTCCCTCCCATTCCACTATTTTCGGTTGCTTAGGCTCCTCCCTAAGGTTCTTAATTTAGCTGCACAATGCTCCAGGGTCCCTCATTCTTTTGTCTTTTCCCCCACACACATTCTCTCTTATTTTATATTCAAATGTAACTACAGTGCTCCTGAGTTGAATTTTACTGTCTTGATTCTGTACATATTTGATCTTAGCTATCACTCTGATCTACTGAAAATAACCAGCAACACAATTTAAAAATCTATTTCCAACCCATTAAGAAAGCAATTCATGAGCCAGGCATGGTGGTGCACGCCTGTAATCCCAGGATTTGGGAGGCTGAGACCAGAGGATCCGGGTTTGCGGTCAGCCTCAGCTACTTAGTGAGGCCCTCCGCAACTTAGTGAGACCCTGTTTCAAAATAAAGAATAAAAATAGGGCTGGGGGTGTAGCCCGGAGGTAAAATGTCCCTGGGTTCAATCCCTGGTTCGACAAAAAAAAAAAAAAAAAAAAAAAAGAAAGCAATTCATGAGCCAGGCGTGGTGGTGCATGCCTGTAATCCCAGGACTTGGGAGACTGAGACAGGAGGATTGCAGGCTCAAGGCCAGCCTCAGCAGCTTAGTGAGGCTCTCTCCTAGCTACTTAGTGAGACTCAAAGGGGCTGGGAGTATAGCTCAGAGGTAGAACACCCCTGGGTTCAATCCTCATCAACACACACACAAGGAGAGAAATGCAATTCATATAAAATTTACTTTCAGTAACTAAATTGTGACAAGACAGTGAAACAGGACTAAAACTCAATTAAACCAACAATGCTACACTCCCAGTGCCCACTGGGCACTCCAGGTCACTAGAACTGGCTGGGACATCTTGTCACCTGGGGGCTAACACAGCCTCCTTTTTTCAGGTGTAGACCAGGGGGGAGAAGGCAAAGAAAAGAAGAAAGCAAGGTGGGGACCTGCAGTTCCCTTTCACCTGTCCCCACAAATGTCATAATGTGGCCGTGTGTGTATTTCAGCCTGTGACAGTGGGCAGTGACAAGTGACAAGTTCCAAATGTGATGCCTGCTACAGACCAGGGGCCCGCAGCACTCGCCAGGATCCTAGATACCACATTGCTTTCTTAAAAAAGATGGAAAAGCTGTGATCCTGATATGAAAGAAAGGGGTACCTTTTGGACTTATTGCTGGTTCTCGGTCTATACTCATGTGACTCGTCCTCGATGCCGTTTTGCCTCTTGTACCAGTCGAACAGCGTTCGCAGGATGGAAGGCAGGCAGTACTCAGACAGGGAGCTCATGGAGTTGATGACCTACAGGGAAAGATGAACGTCTTGGTGGAACTGCCAATCCCCGGAAACTTCTGACTTCACAAATACCCCCAAGCCATGCTCACTACAAAGTTTTCTTTATCACAGTCCTTTCTTTCCTAATCTTTAGTAGTGCACTCCCCAGAGCCCACGTCTCTCGGTGCTAACAGATGTTCTTCATATAGTAACAACTGTGTGGTCGAGAAAGTTAATTACTTTGACTCCCTTTCATTCTAGAAATCAGAAGTTAATTGCATCCATGTTATTCAGGGAACTGCAAAGGAATTATTCTCTCACATCCTCAGTTGCAGTACCTGATACTTCGTAGGTCCTTGAAAATGCTTATGGGGTAAAAACATACAGCAATACAATTATATTCATTGATTAGGTGAAATAAGAAGATTTATTTCCCAGCCAGGCGTGGTGGCGCACGCTTGTAATCCCAGTACTTTGGGAGGCGGAGACTGGAGGACCTGGGTTCGCGGCCAGCCTCAGCTCTCTCTCTCTCTCTCTCTGCCTATCTCTCTCTCTCTCTCTCTCTCTCTCTCCTTAGTGAGGCCCTCCGCAACTTCGTGAGACCCGGTTTCAAAATAAAGTATAAAAAATAGGGCCGGGGGTGTAGCACGGAGGTAGAACGCCCCTGGGTTCAATCCCCGGTACCGCAAAAAAAAAAAAAAGATTTATCTTCCAAACGAATAACCTAAGTGGTGATAATGATTATTGTTTTCTGTCAATAAGCATTCATTTGTTAATTTGAGATATACCCCCAATTAGTATCAAGATATGAGTAAGTAGGAATAATTTACCTTCTATTCCATTAGGGGCAAATGTCTCCCCTCTTCTTTAAACAACTACATGCTTTTGATAGACTTGTTATTCTAATTTCCTTATCTGGAAAGATTCCTGAACTTTTACTAATTACCACATACACACACACAAAATGAACTTCAATTCAGATCTCATACCATATGCAAAAGTTAACTCAACATGAATCATAAACCTAAGTATAAAACCTGAAACTATAAATCTTCGGAAGGAAACAGGAAAAAACCTTTGTTACTTTGAGATCAGGCAAGAACGTCGTAGGCATGACCCCGAAAGCCAAGTCTGTGACAAAATTTGATATACTGAAAGTCATCAAAATTAAAAGCTTCTGGTTTTACAAGATTCTGTGTCAAGACAGTGATAAAAGATAAGCTATAGACTGAGAGAAAATATTTATGAAACACCTATCTGATAAAGGCCTTATATCCCGAACTTGTAAAACCACAATGAGATAGGTTTTAAGAACTTAATTAACAAACAGCATAAGCAAATTATAGTACTCAGCGTGATGAGCAGTGATAAAACGGACATGTTCATACACTGAGGAGAGTCAAAACTTGGCAGAGCGTATCTGGAAGGTAATTTGGAAATACATATCAAGAACCTAGTAAAAGTCATTCTCAAGAAGGTTGCTCTTGCCTGGCACAGTGGCGCATGCCTGTAATCCCAGTACTTGGGAGGCTGAGACCGAAGGATTACAGGTTCAACTCAGCAACTTAGTGAGACCCCGTCTCAAAATAAAAAATAAAATAGGGCTGAGGGTGTAGCTCAGAGGTAGAATGCCCCTGGGTCCAACACCTAATCACACACACACACACACACACACACACACACACACAGAAAAAAGAAAAGGAAATTTATATTAAGTACATCATTAGATATGAGCAAGAGTCATCAGGACAGCATTACTTCTTGCAAAAAAAGAGAGAAGTAACCTAAATATTTAACTACATGTAAATGCTTTAATACAATGTGGAATTTGGTGCAGACTACTTATGGGACCATTAAAAACACATTTCAAAAATATTTAATGACATGAAAATGTTCATAAAGCAAAAAAAAGTATGAGAAGTCATTTAACTGGTATGACCCCTACTTGGTATTGACACTACATAAAAAGTGTGTGCATACAAAATATAAGACCAGGGGGGAGTTTACCAACATAGGGAATGCTAGTTGCAACCAGGGACTCCAGAGAAACAGACCACTAGAGGGAGAGGGGAGGTGAGAGTTTAAGAAAAATGAAGGTAGGATTTTTACCTAATATATATACATATGGGCCAAAATTTGAGATAATAGCCAAGGAAGAAAATATGCCAAGACCCAAGGCAGGAAAGCCTTTGGAAATGATGTACAAAATAATTGTTTGTTGATGATTATGATTGCTGGGCATGGTGGTGCACACCTATAATCCCAGTACTTGGGAGGTTAAGATGGGAGGATTGCAGGTTAGAGGCCATCCTTAGCAACTTAGTGAGACCCTTAGCAACTTAGCAAGACCTTGCTTCAAAATAAAAATTAAAACGGGCTGGGGATTTAGCTTGGAGGTAAAATGTCCCTGGGTTCAAACCATAAAAAAGAAAAAGATTAGGGTAGTTCGGCATGCCAAAGTTGAGGGGTATACTGTTGAAAAAGTTTTTTCTCTAGAAAATGAGAAGACCCCACATACTTTTGAATAGGGAAATAAACCCATGAAAAAGGTTTGGGGAAGCTTAATCTAGCTGTGATGTGTAAAAGAAAATGCACACATGTGCTGGAACGGAATGGGGTTACCGCAAGGGATCCAGGCACAGGATCACTGCCTGAGCCGGGGAGGTGGCCGAAGAAATGGAAACCCTTAGTTCACCTATTTCTGCAGCTAAGTGGGCCGGACTTACTTCCTTTCATAAAGCAGGAAACCAGGGTGAAGGAGCTAACGTGCTTCGTGTCAACAGATTTTTCCATGCCACCTTTAAAAGAAGCCCTGCAGAGTGAATAAATCAGTATGGCTCTCCTGCTCAGAGTCTACTTCTTGATAGCCTATCTTACACTCTTCCTGTTACAATGATGGTTATGTACACATATACAACCGTGTACATTATGTTTAATTATGGGCTAATAGCAGTTGTGAATAAACAGGCTCTTGTATTCAGCCTGCCCTGTGAGTCCAGCCACCATTAGCTGTTTTTTGGGAAATTAAAAACAATCTAATCATATTAAGAAGAGCCTAGTTTCCCTCACCCTGGTTATATCCACAGGCAAAATACGTTTATTATTTTCTGTGGTGGTCGTGGCTATTACAGCAGTAACTTTTTGGAAGAAAAGTGAGTCATGGTGTGTCGAGGGAGTAATTTACTCGTTCTAAAGTTACTCTTGCACAGGAAAGGCCATTTCCCCAAGACACCTTCATCTAAAATGTTTTGAATTGGGGATGGGAGTGGAGCTCTGGTAGAATTCTTGCTTAGCGTGCATGAGGCCCTGAGTTTCATCCCCAGCACTGAAAACAAACAAAAAACAGATAAACAAATAAAATGTTCTGAATTGGGAGATGAAGGAGGTTCCTCCCACAGAGGAAAAAGGGATCAGAATCCAGAGTCCCTGACTATGGGTAAATGGTCTTAATTATTAGATATGTAATAAAATCCCAATGTACCTATTCTAGGTCAGTATTTAAAAAAATACTTGTGTAAAACTGGAGGAGCCTAAAGAAACATGATGACTAAATGTGACATGGTATTTTAGATGGTATCCTGGAACAGAAAAAAAGATATTAAGAAGAAACAAACAAATACAAAGCAAGTAGAGAGCTTAGGTAATAATTAAGAATGTACCAATGCTGGCTTCCTATTTGTGACAAATGTACCATTGTAGTATAAGATGTTAACTACATGGGAAACTGGCACTGTCTGTATTCTCTTAGCAACTTTTCTATAAATCTCAAACTATTTTAAAATGAAGTTCATGATAGGCACAGTGGTGAACGCCTGTAATCCCAGCAACTCAGGAGGCTGAGGCAGGAGGATCCCAAGTTAGAGGCCAGTGTGGACAACTTAGCAAGACCCTGTTTCAAAATAAAAAATAAGAAGGGCTGGGGATGTAGCTCAGTGATAGAGCAGCCTTGGGTTCAGTCCCCAGTACAATAAAATAAAATAAAATAAAATAAAATAAAATAAAATAAAATAAAATAAAAATCTTATTTAAAAAATACTTGTGTGGGTTATTCATAAGCTCTACAGACCTATAAAGGAGAGAGAAACTTCTGATTCCTGAACATCTCTGGGTAGATCACATATTTTCCATAGAGAATACCCACAGTGTTTTTCAAACCTCAGCCACAACATGTTTTTTAATATATAGATATTTACTCATTAAAAAGGCACCATGAAGGCTTTCCTGGGATTAGATCTATAGGGCATACTTTCCACGGCCAACACACTGAGACCATCTCAGAAGGGACGGCAGGTCAGTGCGGGGGGGGGGGGCGTGTGTGTTTTTCCATCTCTCTGTTACTGCCCTTTGCAGACCAGGCTTTCAGGAAGGAAGGGTGGAATTTGCAAAGACCTGGCCCTCAAAGCTCAGGAAGGGAGGAAGGTCTAGCTGGCTTCTTGGTTACTCAACTCCTTCATTTACGGAAAGCAGAGCCAACGGTGAGATGAATTCTAGCTCTGTGCTGCTGCTGAAAGAAGGCAGGCCCATTACAAAGATGCTCTTGTTGTGTTGAAACGATCATATTCTCCCACCATCGATGAGCTATGTACTGGGCAGCAAGAGGAGATGGAGTGCACGGAATCACATGACTATTTCATACTGGTGTTTTCTTTTGGGGGGGGGCAGAGGCGAGTACTAAATGTACTTTGTAAATGTTTTGGTGTTTACTTTGGCTTTTTATGTCCAAATAGGCTGAGAGACTAGCCATTATTAATGTTGTATCAAAGACATTGATTTTTCATAAGCATTTTATTATACTTGCTAAATGCAAAGAAGGAAATTTCATACATAAATATTTGAGTAATTACGCAATGGAGTCATTCTGTATTTTATAGAAATAAGGCTGACTTCTCATGAGTGGTGCATTTAATAGATAATTTTTAAGTAACTCCACTGATGGCTTAATTTCTCAAATAAGTTTATGTGGCCAAACAACCCTGGGGGTCAGGGCATCCACTGAGAAATACCACAAAATACTGATATATTAAAGTCATTGCAAATGCAATTTATTTTTACTCAATTGCCTATCACAATATTGTTATAGTATATCTGAGTGATAACAGGTACCAAAGACTTAAGAAAAAATTTTTTACAAAAACTTAGAACAATTAGAATCTATACATCAAATATAGTTTTCCTGCAAATTACTATTAGTTCTTCATTATTCAATTTTCACATCTTGGTTCATTTCATGGAATATACTGTTCCAAGTAAGAATAATTTAAGAAACGCTGAGTAACACTAATATGTATAAATCTAATGCCAGTTTGGTTTTAACTCTTAATTGCTTATATTTTTCCTTTATGATTTTTAAATAGATATTTATTGAATTATAGCATTAGAGTCAATGTTTAAACACTAAAATTTTATCTGTTTCCTTTTCAGGAAAATCACTACTGTCGAGATGGTAAAAAGCTACTTTAGCTCTCTTATAGATATGTGGACATATTTTACCATGTGCTTCCTGTTCATTGATGGCATTTGTAACATATTTAGAAACTAAGTTGCCCCAAGAGTGCACAAAACATTTAACATCTAGAAGAAGACCCAATAGAAGTTACTAAGAGAACTTTTGAGTTAATTATCTGGAATTTATAGAGATGACACCAACAAAGAATGTAAGTCACAATAAACTGTAAATAGCTGAAACTTGATGTTTGCAAAATCCACTATGGGACAACTGACCCCTTACTCATTGCGCTTTCATAATTTCGGGAGGGTCTTGGGATCAGCAGATCTTGGGTTCAAGATACAGCTCTGCCCCTCATTAGCTGTCTGGGCATGGCATGCTGACATTTCTGTGAAGCTCTGTGTTCTTGGCTGTAAAACAACTAAGAAACCAGGCAGGCTGGTGCACACCTGTAATCCCAGGAATTGGGAGGCTGAGATAGGAGGATCACAGGTTTGAGGCCAGCCTCAGTATCTTAGAAAGATCCTTGGCAATTTAGCAAGACTCTGTTTCAAAATAAAAATAAAAAGGGTTGATGGTGTAGCTCAGAGGTAGAATGTCCCTGGGCTCAATCCCTAGTATCAAAAGAGCAAAGGACAACAGCAAAAAATGGATCGAGAATATTTATCTCACTGCTTTGTTTTTTTTGTGTGTGTGGTAGTACTAGGGATTGAATCCAGGGGCATTCTACCTCCGAGCTATACCCCCAGCCCTATTTTTTTTTTTGTGCGTGTGTAAACAGGGTCCAGCTAGGTTGCTGAGAGTCTTACTATTTGCTGAGGCTGTTCTTGAACCTGTGATCCTCCTGTCTCAGCCTCCCAAGTACTAGGATTACAGGCGTGTGCCATTGTGCCCGGATTCACTGGGTTTTGATGAGGACAAAATGAGATAAAATGTGGAGCATATAATAGAACTTCCAAAATGTCTGTTTCCTTTTTCCATTTTAAAACACTGAGAAATGACTTTGATGGGATCACAGGTTAAGTGGGGGACAGAGGTGATAAAGGTTTTATTCATCAGAGCAGGGTATAACTGTTGCTTTCTAGGTATGTTGGGTGGGGAGAACATGTGTCCTTTATCCGAGTGCAACCTCTCATGGCTTCCTTTCGAGCCTGTGTGGCCAGGTTTCATGTCTCCACGCCTTTCTGCCTCTAGCAGATGTGAGCATAATGCCTTCTGCCTGTCACTGTCCAAATGCTTGTGATAGAGGTCACTTTTATTTTTTTTTACAATTGTACACATTACATAGTGCACAACTGTTTGTATTACAAGTTGAACATCCTTAATCTAAAAGTCCAAAATGTCAAATCCAAATGCTTGTCCCTCATCAGAGCCCCTAGAGAGCAGAAGCAAGCCCGTCTTGACTCCCACGTTTGCTGCAGGCAGCAGCTCACTCTTAAGCCAACAGGAAAGGACACTGAGGACAAAAGTCAGTGACTATCCTGGAACCAGAGCAATCGATCAGACAGAACCCATTACTATAATGCCCAAGTCACCCACACAGCAGACTCAGGAGCCTCAACCACCCTGAAGAAACTGCGGAGTGAAAAATGGACACAGCCCTTGGCGCGGTGTTAAGATCTTGTATGTCTTTTAGTGCGAGTGGGGTCCGTAAAGCGTGTGCAGCCCTCATGACTCTGCTCTCCCCTCCTAATCGAACTCCCAAGGCTTCTCGATCATACGTGTATTGGTGACACTTCCTCTTCCTGCATCCCTGCCAGCTCTCTTCTTGTTCCCTGAAACATGAGTTCCATTTCATCACACTCCGGACACCTTTATCTGAAAGATCACCAAGGACGAACGCAAACAGGACAGAATGGCCAAACAGTGGCCTTGTTTGTGGGCCTCTCCCTCGAGCAAATGGCTCTGTTCACCAGGTTCTCTGGGAAAGGCTTCCTTCTCCAGGATCCTATGCTGTTGCCCTGTCCCAGGCAGCTTCCTGTACTTTCTCTTATCTCCTGATGCAACTGCCAAAGCACAGCGAGATGATTCAGCTAAGGCAATATGGACCTGGGGTCTAGTTCTGATTGACCTGACACAGCTTCTTTGGGGGGTAATCAAACCTTACTCTGCAAAATGATGTAATTTCCCTTGCTGCATGAAGCTATTTTAAGAGTTAAAATCAGAGCAATACTTCAAATACAAAACCATTCCATGGCATACTACCGCTTGTATTACAAGTTGAACATCCATAATCTGAAAGTCCAAAATCCCAAATGCTCCAAAACCTGAAATACTTTGAGTGCTGCATGATGCTTCAAGTGGAAAATTCCACCACATGAAACATTTGATTAATGCACAAAATTATTAAAAATGCATAAACTATCTTCAGGCTATGTGGTAAAGGTTATATGAAACAGAAATGAATTTCATGCTTAGTCTTGGGTCTCATTATGTCAAGATGTCTCATTACGTATATGTAAAAATCCAAAATACTTCTGTCCCAAGCATTTTGAATAAGGGATTCTCAACCTGTATTTAACTCACTGTGTTTATGTCATTATAAGGCAATACCTAAGCAATGGTCCAAAGGTCAAGGGCAGAGAAAATCCACAAGAAGGCATATGCATGTTGCCAGAAGTATGTGCAAGAATAAAGATTCAGCGATAAGTCAACAGCCAGAATTTTCACCTCTGAGTGTATATGTATCTAAGGCTGTCATTAATTCATCCTGTATAGTAACACTTGATAAGATAGGGAATATTTTGGAGTGCTGATTTAACTTTGTGTATGTGGTACTGAGGATTGAACCCAGGGGCATTCTACTTCTGAGCTACAACCCCAGCCCTTAATTAATTAATTAATTAATTAATTGGTACTGGGGATTCAACCCAGAGGCATTCTACCTCTGAGCACCTCCAGTCCTTTTTATTTTTTATTTTGAAACAGGGTCACACTAAGTTGTTGAGGGTCTCAATAAGTTAGCTGAGGCTAGTCTCAAACCTGTGATCCTCCTGTCTCAGCCTCCCAATTACTAAGATTAGAGGTGTGTGCCACCATACCTGGCTCCAGCCCTTTTTTATTTTTGAAACAGGGTCTTGCCAAGTTACTGCATGCTGGCCTCAAACCTGAGATCCTCCCATCTCAGCCTCCTAAGTATTGGGATTACAGGTATCTCCCACTGTGCCTAGCTTGCTTTTACTTTTTAAAATGGGTTAACTTGACATTTGAGCTATATTTGATCACCACCCACACAGGTCCACCTTCATCATAGGTTAGCTATTGTTTCATTGGAGAATCCAAGATCAAATGCCTCTGCTTCTGTATTTAAAAAGGATGTCTGTAAAGTTTAATAGAAGAAAATCACTTGAAGGTAAAATGGTGCGCTCACCATGCCTTTCATTCAATAAGACACTCTCCACAGATCACAGAAAAGGAACTCATCACTGAAAGCATGATTCTGTTCTAGAACACTGCCTTTTTATTAAAGTGCTGCCAATCATAATCGGCCACTATAACCTCGGTATGAAAGTAAATCTCTGAAAGTATTTAACATTAACCTATCAAGTATGAAGCTGCATTCTACATGTCAAGAAATACCCCTGCAGCAAACGGCCGTCTCAAAGCCAGCTTCCCACGAGCTCCTCCTGCCACCCTTCGGCTCTTCCTTGACTGCATCTTCCCGGGTCCCTTCACCAGCCGCCAGAACGGGCTATCCCTGCCCTAGAAAGCTACATCTTCCTAGGCGTCGCCCACAATTTTGATCAGCTTTTTTTCTGGCCATTCTTTTGTGGATCCCACCTCCTATTCCTAAACTCCTTCCGTTGCCCTGTGATAGTCTTCATTCACATGCTTTTATCTCTCAGTGTTTGCTGAGTGACCACATAAACAAACGAGCCCTAGTTATTTCTCCCGAGTCATTCTACCATCCCTGAAATTTCAGTATATATAAAACTGATGTACATAATCAGTACCATATGTACAGTTTGATTACCACGCATGGTGGCATGGTAATCTCAGTACTTGGGAGGCTGAGACAGGAGGATCGCAGGTTTGAAGCCAGCCTCAGCAGTCCAGTGAGGCCCTCCACAACTTGGTGAGACCCTGTTTCAAAACAAAAAGTAATATAGGACTGGGGGTATAGCTCAGAGCTAGAACGCCCTTGGGTTCAATCCCCAGTGCCACGATAAATAAATAAATAAAACTGATGTATTACCTTTCCTATTTTCCTCCCCCCCACGCATAGCATTTCTCTGCTTGACAAGCTCCTAATCCATCAAAAATAGCTCAGACTATGCAGTATGGCTCTTCTGACCCCCACCACGGCCCCAGTGCACCTCTCCACCTCAGCACCAGCCATCCCCCAGCACGCTGCCCTTCTCCCCTGCACCTTCCCTTTCATCCACAAGACTCCTAACCTGGTCCACCTCGTTCATCAGGATAGCAGATGTCACCACTCCTTAATGACTTCCTGTGGCACACTCATCCCCCTCCTCGCACCAACTGCTGTCTTTGCCAAGTTCCTGGAGCACGGGATGTGCACCCGGAGCACAGCCCTTCTGTGGAAGAATTATTTGTGCGCATTGTCTTCCTCCTGGGACTGATTCCTGGGGGACAGGAGCTCTATCTTTCTCTTATCTGTGTGCCTTGCACAGATTCTAGCCAGTGTCAGGCACTCAATTCAGTGTTTGCTGAATTGAGTGGAAATGGCTCTGGATCATGTTTTAAAATTATAGTTACCTTATGTTTCTCCAGTTCTCGACCAATATTAATTATTCTCCTAAAATTTTGCTAATAACCATCCTTTATTCCTGCCTTTGCTTTAGTTCAGGCACCCCCCTCTCTTTTGGGCACTAGGGATTGAACCCAGGGGCATTCTACCTCTGAGCTGCACCCCAGCCCTATTTTATTTTGAAACAGGGTCTCATTAAGTTGCACAGGGTCTCGCTAAGTTGCTGAGGCTGTCCTCGAGCCTGCAATCCTCCTGTCATAGCCTCCCAAGTACTGAGATTACAGGCATGCCTCACCACGTCCAGTTTAGTTAATGCCCTTTCAGCCTCAAGTGTGTGTGTGTGTGTGTGTGTGTGTGTGTGAGAGAGAGAGAGAGAGAGAGAGAGAGAGAGAGAGAGCAAGAGAGAAAGATAGATAGATACTGGGGAATGAATCCAGAGGCAATTTACCTCCAAGCTACACCCTTAGCCTTTTTAAATTTTTTATTATTTGTTTATTTGGTACTGGGCATTGAACCCAGGTGCATTCTATCTCTGAACTACACCCCTAGCCCTAATGTAATTTTTACTTTAAAACAGAGTCTCGCTAAATGCTGAGGATCTCTCTAAGTTGAGGAGGCTGGCTTCAAACCTGCAATCCTCCTGTCTCAGTCTCCCAAGTACTGGGATTACAGGTACAGGGTACCACACCCAGCTCAACTCTTTATCGATGCCAAACTCCCCAGATGCCTACACCCGTTGGAATTAACACCAAGCTGTCACTTGGATCACCTCTGGTATGTGCAGGAGGACGCCCCCTCTCCTGGTGTTAAGATCTTCCACAATCCAATCCCTCCCCTGCCTCTGCAGGCTAATCTCTTTCCCAACACTTCCAGGCTGTAGGAAAAAATTGTCTCAGTGGAAACCTAGAGCACACCTCTCCAGGGGTTATCTGATTCTGAGTCTAAGGACCTTTCAGTGTTTTTGTGCTATTTTAAAATCATTTCAGTGGTAGACAACTGATAGCGATGCAAAAGAATTCTTGTCTATAGATGTCAAAACACTGCCCAGAGAAGGTTTAGCTGACTTCCCTCCACCATGTCAAGAAGCTGGTTTTGCTCCTGAATACACTAATTTCACTCTTCCACGTCTATAAATATGTCTACTTGTTGGATTTTCTTCTGAACTGGTTGTGACATCCCTCATTAATAATGAGTTAAATAAAATCTTTAACATGTGTTCATTATCTCTGTGTGAGTGGTGATTTTGCCTGTTTTTATAATACACAAATCAGCCCCAACTAAACTGCTCTGTTTATCAGACTCCAAAGATAACATGTCAGTTTTCTGTTCAAGGCCTTTTCATAAAATAGTCTTCTGAAATTTCCTGTCTTCCTCCTCCTCAATACTGAGCAAAACCTGTTGGTTCTATTGCTTTAGGCCCCTGATAAACTTTATTCTCTTTCAGAAAGATTTTTCTCATACCTTGCCCTGAAGTCCCCAAATGTCCACTGTTTGCACCATTCATGTGACACTACTTCAGCATGTGCACCCAGATCAGAAGTTTGGGAATGGAACCAGGCTTGGTGGTACACACCCATAATCCCAGTACTTGGGGTTCAGGGCTAGACTCAGTAACTAACATAGTGAGACCCTGTTTCCAAATAAAAAATAAAACAGGGCTGGGGTGTAGCTCAGAGGTAGAATGCCCCTGGGTTCAATCCTCAGTACCACACACACAAAAACGTTTGGAAATGTTGATCAAAAATCTAGATCAAACGTCTGAAGCAGAACTTTGGGAATATGGGTCACATTTCTGGAGACCTGGGTTCCTGGGAAACACATATTTACAGCTCCTTGCCTCACACAGAGATTTTTTTTTGGTTGTTGTACTGGGGATTGAAGGTAGGGCATTCTACCTCTGAGCTACAACCCCATCCCTATTTTATTTATTTGGAAACAGGGTTTCACTAAGTTGTGGATGCCCTCACTAAGTTGCTGAAGCTGGCTGCGAACTTGCAATACTCCTGTCTCAGCCTTCCAAATACTAGGATTATAAGTGTGTACCACCACACCCAGCCACACAGAGATTTTTGTGTCTGAGTACACACACACACACACACACACACACACACACACACACACACTTAATACATATTTGCTAAATTTAAGACCTTTAGTACCAGGACAATCTTGCATTCATTTTATTCACTAACCCTTGACAGTTAACTATTTAAATTAAGTCATCAGTATTATACATCTTTAGGATGCTGTTGGAATCTCTTCTACCTTTTTTGATTCTTGGTACTGGCATGACTTTTTCACTAGCAGGGACTGAAATTCACAGCCCACATTGCTCTGAACATCTCCTGCCTGCTTCTGCCCTCTCTGGCTCCCCAGGGCAGAGCAAAGCTTGCTGGATCTTCTGAAGCTCACAGCATTCTTGAACCTTCCACTATTAGCTTACATAAAAGCCTGGGGTTACTATCATTTACCTGATTACAGGTTTCTTATTTAGTTCTCCCACTTGACTGGGGGCCTCTCCAGGGCAGGCACCAGGTTGGCTTCTTTATTTCCCCTAGCTGGCTGAATAGTTGGCACATGTTGCCAGTCACAGGGACTGTGGTAAGAATGGCTCAAATCCATATTCATCAAATTTGTGAAAGTGACATTCTGGGAACAAGGACACAGATTCTGAGCTCTCCAATGCATGAAACATTCACTAGTATGATTTCTCTCCATGAACACTGAGCTTAAAAATAAATCCTGTTTAAACAACTTGTCAATGACAGAACAATAGGGCTCTTTTTCCTGGTTTATCCTATGTAGGGTTAGATTGTAATTAGGTTAAAGTCAAGAAATAGGAAACCAATAGTTAAGATCGTAAAGGTATAAAACGTAAAATTTAAGGAAATGTTAAGATTTAGCCTCTAAATATGTGCATATATTTAAATTCCAATGGGAAAATTGGAAGATTGGGGGAAAATTCCACAGTGAAATAAGAAAGGGTGTAGAACTGTCCGTGGTTTTAGTTTTATTAGGCATTTTGGCAAAATATCTAGCAGAAACAGGTAGTTACTACCCAATCCCCACTCTTCCTATTTTTTTTTCTCTTGTGGTACTGGGGATTGAACCAAGGGGCATTCTACCTCTGAGCTACACCCCCACCTGCAGCCATTTTTATTTTTCATTTTGAGACAGGTCTAAATTGCTGAGGGCCTCGCTAAGTTGTAGAGGCTGACTTCAAATTTGTGATGCTCCTGTCTCAGTCTCCCACGTCTTCCGATTTTTTAGTGATAAAATACTCCATGTTTAGATGAATACATGGTTGCTCAAAGTAAAATTTTCCAATTTTTCTGATGACTAGTTATGACAATAGGATTGAGATCTGGCCAACTGAGTATGATGGTTAGATATAGAATGGCCCCTAAAGAGCTCATGTATTAAGCTCAGGGTTGATATAGTTAAGTCATGAGGGTTTAATATCATCACTGGATAAATCCATTGTAGTGGATTTATCTGGGTGGAAACCTAGGGCTGTGGGGTGTGGCTGGAGGAGGAGGGTCCCTGGGGGTGTGGCTTAGGGATTGTGCCTGTGTCTTTGAATCCCTCTGCTTACTTGCTCTCTCTTGCTTCGGCCTCCATGATGTGAAAGCGAAGCCTGTGCTCTCCCTCTCTCCGCTTCCCCCTGCCATTCCCCTAGATCCATGGTCCCCGACCTCACATTGACTGAAACTCCGAGGAAACCGTGAGCAAATAAATCTTCCTTCCTCTAAGTTACACGGTCGAGTCTTTGGATTGTAGCAGTGACAATGCTGATTGAGACAGGGTAGAAGCAGAAATGGTGTGTGCAACTTTGGGAAGTTCTAATTTGTTTGTTTTTTCTATAATTAGTTTTTCTTCCTGCTGCCTGGAACACAGATATAATGACTGAGCTCCAGCAGCCATGCTGGAACTCAGGAATGGAAGTAATACAAAAAAAAAAAAAGAAAAATAATATGATTCCCGTTGTACTTTTCTAACGTGAGAGAAATACACTTCTATCTTGTTCAAGCCACTGTCATTTGTCACTGGCATACTGTACTGCCATATCTAATCACAACTGACACAGGATCTTAGGTCCTCTGCCTGCTGAAAACTCCCCTCAAAATTCTCATCCACCACGCCTGGCGTGGTGGCACACGCTTGTAAGCCCAGTACTTTGGGAGGCGGATACTGGAGGATCTGGGTTCGTGGCCAGACTCAGCCCTTTCTCTCTCTCTCTCTCTCTCTCCGTCTCTCTCTCTCTCTCTCTCCTTAGTGAGGCCCTTTGCAACTTCGTGAGACCCGGTTTCAAAATAAAGTATAAAAAATAGGGCCGGGGGCGTAGCACGGAGGTAGAACGCCCCTGGGTTGAATCCCCGGTACCGCAAAAAAAAAAAAAAAATCTAATCCACCTACCTTTTAGAAACAATCAGGTCATGGAAGAAAAAGCCCAGGTGTTAGGACAGAGGGATTCCAGCCTTGGCTGCTTCAGTTGTCATAATATTGGGAAATTTCTCTGAGACTCATCTCCCGCTAAAGGTAACACTCTGTAGAGACAGTCTCTCCTTCTTGGAGTCGTTAGAAGAACTGACTGAAGTCAGGTCAACTAATATGTAAGAAGGGGTTTCATAAATTATAAAATACTATATGACTTTACTTTTTGGCTTCTATTTCTAGCCTGGGCTGCTTAAGTGAACAGGGCCATGCAGGATTAGGCAGTGAAAGGGTAGAAGCCCAGCTCTCTCCACCCTATCATTCATTCCAACAACATTTAAAAAGAAAAAATTGGTACACATATCTGTCAACATGAACCAGCTGTATGCTGTTTGATGGATGGACTGAGCATAGTGTCCATCCTATGGTAAGTACTAAATAAATTTTACCTCTATCGTTACTAGTTGGAACTAGTCTGTAGTCAATGGAGTCTATACAACTCAAACATCACCAGCCTGTTCGTTTCCTATAGACAGATCTCTGTGGGAAAACCAGGTTAAATCCTACTGTTTGGAATCAGAATAAGAAGAACTACATAATTTGAATGCTTGATACCAAAAGACTGAGAGACCTTGACGTGCACACGGCCTCACCAATGGCACTACAATTCTTATAATTTGTTGGTTATAATAGCAGACACACCCTGTCTTAGTCCATTTCGTGCTGCTATAATAAAATACCTATGGATGAATAATTTATAAAGAACAGAAATTTATTTCTCACAGTTCTGGAGGTGACAGCAGACTAGGTTCATTGTCTGGTCTCTGCTTCCCAGATGGGAAGTCCTATGAAGGTAGATGGGCAAAGGGGGGAGCTCCCTTGGTCAAACCCTTTCATAGTGGCTCCTAAACCCTTTCATCAGGGAGGAGCCATCATGGCCTAATTATCTCTCAAAGGCTCCACTTCTTAGTACTGTCACATTGGCAACACCTGAGTTTTGGAGGAGACAAATTCAGACCACAGCAGGCACTTTCAAAAGATACTCTGCTGACTTATCTTCCACTGAACCCACGGGTGGACCAATTTTAGTGAAACTGCTGTAAGACTTGGGAATCTCACTCTATCTTTAAAATGAGATAGACGTTGTATATTGTCTTCTCTCAGGGTTCATGTGTGAACTTATGATTTAAAGATCACAGGGTAATGCTATGTGTCTTAAGGAAAGTTCTCAGTGACCCTCACACGTTTAGTTCACACTTAAAGCGTCTCTAATACATAGAGCTATGTAACAGAGCAGGACTTCCCAAGATTTAGTGTAATAGGCATCACCTGGAGGTCTTGTTAAAATGCAGGTTTGGTAGCTGGGGGCCAGGCCAGGAGTCTGCATTTCTAACAAGCTCCCAGGTGATGTTGATAAAGTATTTATACGGACAACACTAAGATGCAACATTAAAAGTAATCTAGCTAAGTGTCAAAATTGGGATTTAAGCCCAGGTTCGTCTAATTCCAAAGGCTCTTTTCCACAATGTTGAAATGGAGAACTAGAATGCTGGAGAGAGAGAGAGAGAGAGAGGGAGAGGGAGGGAGGGGGAGAGAGAGAGAGGGAGAGGGAGAGGGAGGGAGGGAGGGAGAGAGAGAGAGAGAGAGAGAGAGAGAGAGAGAGACTGTGTTTAAGCTAAATTATTTGGGATAACTATTAAATGCAATGTTAAAATTTAGGAGAACTATTTTCCTAGAGACAAAGAAGTAAGCTGGAAAAAAAATTTTTTTGACCGAAGATCAGTGATAATTTAACACAATAAAGAGACAAAGAATATAAAGTGGAAAATTAGAGAAGATAGGTGATAAATATTTACACTCTTAAGGAGACTAGAAAGAGCCTCAACCTACCCCGTATCCCAAATGGCAACACTAAACTTCATGTACCTATTTACCAAGGGTCTCTGACTATCCCGGTACCCCCAGGTGACAACAGCAACTGGAACATGACTAGGGAAGACACAACCCTGACACAGAGAGATGAGGCTGGTCCTCCATCTCACCAGCATTCTAGAAAACAGCCAGACCTGCCAGCAAAAGGGCAAGCCCAGAGCCACACCCCGGGAGGCAGGAGCCAGTGAGCTCACCCTCACAGAACACCTCATGACATAGGAAACAGAGCGTGTTGTCTCTACAGCATGATGTTTCTTGAACACACAAATCCAGACTTGTACAGCCAGGGATATTTCCTCTGGATCCCACAGTGAAGGAACCCTGCATCCAGCATGTTCTCTGTGAGTTCTTCAGTAGGCCATGAACAACTACAGTGCTGGGTCAGACCATGGTGCATCTGGTGACTCTCACACTGGCACCAACTGAGCTTTCTGAAGAAGGCACGCTGTCCTCTCTGCCATCTACTGCAGAAGCGCAGGAGACACCACAAACACACCTAGTTTTCTTTGATGTCTTGTCATCCGTCACTTTCTCTTGGTACTGTGGCTTGAACCCAGGGGCATTCTACCTCTGAGTTGTATCTCCAGCCCTACTTTTATTTTTTATTTTGAAACAGGGGCTTGCTAGGTTGATGAGAGTCTTATTACTTGCTGAGGCTGTTCCTGAGCCTGAGATCCCCATGTCTTAGCCTCCTAAGTACTGGTATTGCAGGAAAGCGCCACCACTCCCAGCTTTCCAATTCTTTCTAAATCAAAAGACATCTACTGAACACATATAAAACCCAACTGTAAATACTGCAGAACACAGTTTGTAAAACCACACACTTGTATCCTTTTTGAGAAAGTTCCTCAGTACCACAATAATGAGCATCCAGGCTGTGCCTCATGTGCATTTTGAAATAAGTAAAACCCACATTATATACATATATAAAATATATTACATACTTGATCAAATTGGGGGTCTTCTCCACGCTGTAAAGATTTTGTCAATGGCTTTTCCTACAAAGAAAAAGAACAAATACAAGAATAATTATTAGAAAGAAATGTCATTATTGTTACAATTTTCTCATTCATTTCTCCCTTTATACAAAGAGGAGGTGCCAGCTTTTAAATGAGTGGGAAAGTCTCCCTTTATAGTGTTTGGTCATTTCTGCCGTGGTTTTTGGTATTCATCTTAGTACATACTTTGACCAAACAGGAAGAATCTGATGTTCAGAGGAATGCAAATTAAAGCCGCAATGCAGTAACACCTCATACCTATTAGAACGACTTTTATCTAAAAGACAAAAGATAAGTATGGGTGAGGATGTGAAGAAAAGTGAACCCTTCTATACTACTGGTGGGAATGTAAGTTCAGCCATTAAGGAAAACACTATGAAGGTTCCTTAAAATGTTAAAAATAGAACTACCATATAATCTGGCAATTTCACTTCTCAGTATATGTCCAAAGGGAATGAACCCATATGTTGAAGAGTATCTGCATGCCCACATTCACTGAGGCATTATTCACAATTAGCAAGCTAAGGAGTCAGCCTAAGTGTCCATCAATGGATGAATGGATAAAGGAACTGTGGTATAATAACATACAATGGAATACTATTCAGCCTTTAAAAAGACAGGAATCCTGTCATTTGTGACAACATGGATGAACCCGGAAGATGTTGTGCTAAGTGATAAAAGCCAGGCACAGAATAATAAATAGTGTACAATCTCATTTATATGTAGAATCTAAAAAAGTCAAATTCATAGAAGCAGAGAGCTGAATGGTGGTTACCAGGGGCTGATGGGAGCAGGGGAGTGGGAATAGGGGTTACTGGTTGAAGGAGACAGAGTTTCAGTTAGACAGGAGGCGTACATTCTGGCAATCTACTGTACAACATGGTGACTATAGTTAATAATAATATATTGTGCTATAGTCTGAATGTAACCCCCCAAATTCACATGTTGAGACAACCCCCGAGACAACGATGCTCTCGTTGATTTTTCTTAAAAGCTCTTGCAATGTGTGGATCTTCTCTGGGTACCGATTAAAATAATCTGTTAAAAAGAAGCATGAGGCCAGGCACAGTGGTGAATGCCCTGTAATCCTAGCAACTTGGATGCTGAAGCAGGAGGACTGCAGGTTCGAGGCCAGCCTGTGCAAATTAGCAAAACCCTGTCTCAAAATAAAAAATAAAAGGGTATCAGAGTATGTTGGCACACATCTGTAATCCCAGTGCTTGGGAGGCTGAGACAGGAGGATCGCAGATTCAAAGCCAGCTTCAGCAACTTAGCAAGGTCCTTGGCAAGTTAGGAAGACCCTGTTTCAAAATAAAACCCAGAAAGGTTTGGGTGTGTAGCTTGGAGGTAGGAATGCCCTGGGTTCAATCCTCAGTAGAAAGAAAAGAAAAGAAAAGAAAAGAAAAGAAAAGAAAAGAAAAGAAAAGAAAAGAAGAAAAGAAAAGAAAAGAGAAGAGAAGAGAAGAGAAGAGAGGAGAAGAGAAGAGAAGAGGGGAGGGGAGGGGAGGGGAGGGGAGAGGAGAGGAGAGGAGAGGAGAGGAGAGGAGAGAAGAGAAGAGAAGAGAAGAGAAGAGAAGAGAAGAGAAAGAGGGAGGGAGGGAGTGAGGGAAAGGGAAGAGAAAGGAAAGAGGGAGGGAGGGAAGGGAAGGAGGGAGGGAGGAAGGGAGGGAGGAAAGGAAGGAGAGAGGGAGAGAGGGAGGGAGGGAGGGAAGGGAAGAGAAGGAAGGAAGACAGGCTTGGGGTATAGCTCAGTGGTAGAGTGTCCCTCGGTTTGATGCTCAATACTGAAAGGAAAAAAAAGCATGATGTAAACTCAACCAATAGCATATGAAAATTGAAAATATTTGTAAAACTGCAATGCACCAATAAAAGTATATGTGTGTGTGTGTATATAATTGTATTTCCATATACATGGAAAACAAAAAATGCATCTTCCCTGAACATGTACAGACTCATTTCTTGTTATTACCTATACAATACAGTGGAACAACTATTCCCATCACATTAGATAATATAAGTAATCTAGAGATGATTTAAGTATCTGGGAGGATATATACAGGTTCTCTGCAAATACTACATCATGTCATGTAGGGGCTTGAGCATCTGCAGGGTCCTGGAACCAATCCCCTGTGGAAGCCAAGGGACAACTGTATTTGCTTCGAATACTACTGGACAGAAGATGAGGGAGTGCGCGACCCATTGCCTGTGAGTGATCACCATTCCGGATGATCACAGGGCTCCTCACACTGCTGTGTCCAATGTTTATGCTTGAATTCTCCATAATAAAGCCAACAAACAATAATGAGAAATAGTTATGAGGAATCACCTCTGTCATTATTGTTTTTTAAAAAAAACATAATGTCTTACTTTTACAGATGATATGCACCATTTTCAAAGCCTACTTCAACAGCGCTTACTCAACATTTTATTTCCCCCCTGTGGGGTTGCAGATGGACCCACTCTATTTCTTCCCATTTGGAGAAAGGATTTGGGTGGCAAAGATCTTTCCTGCTGTGGGAGAAGCCAGATGTGTTCTCGGTTGTCTATACACTCTTTTTTTTCTTCCTCCAAATAAAAAAGCAATGCCATTCTAATCCTCTTAGGGGAGTTTTCTCCTGTCTCAAAGAATTCTGTAGGGTTTGCAGTATTTCCATAGGAAAAGAGCAAGGTCCCTATTTATGCATCTTGTTTGCTACCTTGTGGAGCAGAGGGCTGTGGACACAACTGTTGCTAAGCCACTCAGGCATCTCCTTCAGAACGGTCAGCTCCCAGCAGTGGACACCCTACTTTGGTTGGAGCCAAAGAAAACGAGGCTGGAAATATTTTCATGCCTGTCATAATTTTCTCTTCAGATCTACTTTGTGCCAGCGTTGACTAGGCCTTGGAAACACTTCTAGGGAGTGAGCCTGAGGACATGCAGTTCAACTCACGTGACTCCCCCAACATGGGGGGCAGTCAGGGACCCTGGGGTGTGAATCGCCTTGAAGATGTGCATCCTCTTTCGTGTCGGTGGCCTGCTTGGACCATGGAACCTCTGGCGGAAGACTGTGCCTGCCTCAGATTGGCTAAAGATAACAATGGATGTCACCCTGTGATGTCCTCACTCAGTTTCTAATAAGAACTGATGAGCAATAGTTCAAGCCCTTGGAGATCTGTGGGAGAAGAAACGGACAAAACTATTTCCCTTTTATTATGTTTAGTTGGTAAAATGAGTTTCTATAAGCAAAACGATAAATGCTCATTTTCACCCAAAACATTGGAAAAGAAACCTCAAGATCAAGAGAACGATACAGAAGGTATTTTCAAGAAGTTAAAGGTGGCAGCAGTCAGATGCTGTGCAGATTCCATGACAGGAAACGTGAAGGGGGTCATGACCGGTTAGACTATTTTGCCACTTTTGCTTTTAAACTAAAAACTCCTGAGATAATCTGTCCTGTGTGCAGCTGGCTTTGCTCATTTCAGCGGAGCCATTTCTCTGCCGAATTTCACAGTCCCGAGTACAATCCCATTATCTGAACAGTGGAGGGGAAACTTCAATTAAATTCGGCCAGAGTTAATCTTCATTTTAATTGAATAAAAGAGCAACTCTCGCAGGCTTTCTTTTTTAAGTTATGACAGCTACCAAGAGGCATGAGATACAATGTGCACTTGTTTGTTTCTGAGTTATATTCTGTTTTCTTAGTGTTTTCTGTTTTATTGGTCGTAGTTTACTGCTCCAGCTGTGCATGAGGCGTTCACTAAGTGGACTTCCAGCGCATGTGGATGGATCTTTTCCTGCCTCCTTGGGGACCTTGCCCACAAGCTAACTCCTTGCAGCTCCTTGTCTTCAATCTCCCACTCTTTGTCTTTGTCCCAGCTCTTGGCAGGCATCTTTAACCCCATCTCCTCTCGGTGCCTTCTAGAAACCACACATCCGCCTCTGCCAGTTTCCTTCCTACCCCTCTTCTCACACCTAGTTCTCCAATGAGTGATCTCTACTTCTGTCTTCCCTTCCTCTAACCACTGCAATCTGGCTTTACTCTCACCACTAAAAATAGTCTCCCTAGAGACCCCAGGAATTTTCCAAATGGTGAATCTGATGGTCATTTTTCAGTACTTTTCTCCCTGGATCTTCAGCTGTGTGAGACTCTACGGATCGCCACCTTGTCTCCACTCGCAACACCCCATCTCCCACCAGTTCTCTTCCTGTTCCTTCACTCATTCTTTCTCTGTGGCCTGCGTAGGTTTGTCTTGCTCCTTAGATGTTTGTATTCCCCAGGGATGAATCACCTTGGAAAAGGCTCCTTGAACATTCCAACCCATCTCCCTCCGACCTGGGTGATTAAAACTTGTGAACTGAGTAGAAATTCCCAAAGACAACACAAAACATCATCAAATGGAATACTCTATTTTAGGAAATCTTTAATGTCAGAATATACTAGATATATATATGTAAGTGATGTTGAAATATACCTAATAAAGCCATACTATTGTTAGCAGGATCCATGGAAATTAACACTTGTGCCAATTAAAATCACTGTGATGCTACAGTACAATCGCTACTGCATAAAATTGTGTTGATGACTTTTAGGAGTGTCAAAATGCAATATGTCATGTGGAAACATGGCAATATTATATCACAGTGTTCATAATGTGTGCATGCATGATGTTCATACCCTGACATATATCAAAACGTATAAGTACAATGCACCAATAAATGAACATAAAAAAATTCAAAAAAATAAGTTAGGAGCCTTCAAGATTTAGTACTATGCCTTTTTTTTTTTGGTGCTGGTGGTGGTACTGGGGATTAAACCCAGAGGCATTCTACTTCGGAGCTACACCCCCTATTTTATTTTTTATATTGAAACAGGGTCTCGTTAAGTTGCTGAGGACCTCACTAGGTTGCTGAGGCTGAACTCGAATCTGTGATCCTCTTGTTTCAGTCTCCCAAGTACTGGAATTACAGGTGTATACCACTACACCCATCTCACTATTTTTATTTTTTTGTGTTGCTGGGGATGGAACCCAGGGCGAGCGCTGTACCACTAGGCTATATCCCTGGCCTTATGCCATTATGATTGAATGCAATTATGTTGACAGTTTCTGTTACTATAAAACATGATGATATGGTTTCAAAAGATCTCTTATTTGTGTTAAAATGATGCCTCTATCAATGGTAAAAATAAGCATATAATCAGAAAAGACTAGACTGAAAATAACTTGGAGAATAACTTTCACTCAGTTTTATATTCTCAAAGAGGAAACTTTGATAATTTCCTCATAATGTCACTGGACATAAAAGTTACGGGCTTACTCATGGATGAATTGAATACTGTATTAAATAGAAGTAAAAAGCCCTTTGATATTCTTTTACTACTCCGGGATACTTTTCACATGGCTTATTTGCTATAATGTTCAATTGGACTACGGTGGTTCATTAAATTTCACTTCATAGTTGACAGGTTCCATTTAGGAGCCACAAAAGAAATGCTTTTCATTTACTTGATTCCAAGGATATTTATAATAAGGAAAACAAACTTCGGATTGAACTATGTACAGAAAAAATCGAGTTTGGGCCGGGCATGGTGGTGCGCACTTGTAATCCCAGTACTTGGGAGGCGGAGACCGGAGGATCCGGGTTCGCAGCCAGCCTCAGCTACTTAGTGAGGCCATCCGCAACTTCGTGAGACCCGGTTTCAAAATAAAGTATAAAAAATAAGGCCGGGGGTGTAGCTCGGAGGTAAAACGCCCCTGGGTTCAATCCCCGGTACCGCCAAAAAAAAAAAAAAGAAAAATCGAGTTTGGGTGCTCATCTGAAACCACCCCATTCAGCTGTTAAATGAACCTTTCAACAATGATCTCTGGTTTTAGCCATTAATGATGCATTGTCTCTTGGTTGAGGTGAGTTTTCTTTCAGGTTTCTGGTGAACATCTGTATAGATTACATAATGGAGGTGCCAGGCTAAGGTGCCTCACTAGGAAGTAACTATTTTAAAAGTTCTTTATTTATTTCTAACTTGAAAGTCAGCCAGTACTTTGACAAGCATGATATATTTCCCATCTGACCAACATTGTTTCTTAGTCTCCTTTCTGGACAGCTTTACCTTGATTTCTATCATGACACTCAACAGGGAGCTAAATCTAGAAATTATTTCTATTCTCTTTATATTTCCCTTTTTAGGTTTGTTGAAGCAATAGCAGCCTCTATTTCAAGAAGGGTTTGGCCAGAAAGACTAGCTGATTGCCCTTCTGGGAAGCTGACTTGAATCCATGGTGTGGAGAGACATTAAAGCTCACACCTCTGCTATTTACACATCCTTAGTCAACAGACATGTAACATTTGCTTAGTATAGGCAAATTGGCACCTACAATGGTGTAGAAAAATCACCAATGTGCAAACTCTGCCATGATGAAATATTATAGAAAATATGCCATGGTGGAAGTTAGTGAACAGTTATGATATTGTGAACATGATTAATTTTGGTCAATTTTATGACGAGCCACCATATTAAGATCCAAACCTAATTCGATGCGGTAATTCTGTCTGTTAGTACAGCAGAATCCCCCAATTCACAAATTCCTTAAATATTATGAAGGGTCCCAGATTGAAAGGATCTGATATTTCCTGGTATCTAGAAGTCTTCAGACAAGACAGGCATCTGAGGGGTGAAACACAAGACTGTGGCTGAATGTTCAATCTCTCTGTGGTCCAGAGGTGACAAAAAGCTCTTTTACTTATTTTGTGGTACTAGGGATTGAATCTAGGGGTTCTCTACCACTGAGCTACACTCCCATCCCTTTTCATTTTTTATTTTGAAACCAGGTCTCACTAAGTTGCCGAGGCTGGCTTTGAACCTGTGATCCTCCTGTCTCAATCTCCCAAGTACTGGGATTACAGGTGTGTGCCATCATGCTCAACTCTAAAAGCTCTTCTATATGATTTTATTTTTTTTGGTTCTGGGATTGAAACCCAGGGCCTTATGCATGCGAGGCAAGCACTCTACTACTGAGCTACATCTCCAGCAAAATAAAAATAATAAAAATTAAAAACGGTCTTTTATAACTTCAAATAGAGTGTATCCTAATTTCAGCCTGCTGTCTCTCATCAGACATGGCCCAAAGTCACAAGAGGAAGGTGGGCTGAGCGTGTATTTCATTTGCTAAAGGCTTTGCTTACTTAGAGCCACCTGGAATTCATCAGAACTACTAGAACCACTCGTGCTATGTGTTTTGCTGGTGGTGGGCCACTGGTGCCATTCTCCCAGCACGGTATCTTGCTTGATGTTGGGTGGACTGGACAGCTGTCCGGGTGCCAGCTCTCACATCAGCAGCCTGGAGGAGCTAAGCCTGAGACCAGGGCCAAGGACAGAGGTATGTTAACAGACGTTACTGCCCAAACCTGGAACAACATTAGCATGCAGTAATGCTGTCATTAGCTAATGGCCTTTCGATGCTGGTGCCAGCTGGCCACGATGGGTGTTCATACAGGTTTGGTCTTAAGGCATGACATATTTCATTACGGATTCATGCTGTGCCTTGCGACAGCCTTTGGCATCTTGGATTCTTCAGAGACTTCATACCCCCAGAAAAGAATCTGTGTTACTTTCAGTTTACTTTTAGTCTTATTTTCAAACAGAAATTCTCTTCATCATTTTGTTCATGTCAGCAAGGCAGTTAGATGGGATTGTGTGATTTTTAAGCCTCCACTCCAGCATGGTACAGCACCTATATGAATTATCACCGTGTCTGCTAAACCCAGCACAGGGGCAGCATCTGAACAACCCGGCCTGAATCTTGTCCACTACTAAGAATTTTGTGAGCAGGGGTTATCAATCTCAATAATGAAAACCCCATTTCCATAGCACCTTTCATCATAAAAGTGCTTTCAATTTCCAGGATGTCCGAGAGCATAGCTCTCACTTCATCTCTGCCGAGGATGCGATGAGCCTGGTGTGTTGCCTTTATGGAAATAGTGTAGGTCTTTTCCTTTTTCCAGATTTCAAAGTCAAAAGAGAATAAATGACTTTCTTTCTAACTCTTTGTCAGGCGAGTTAGAATTTTTTCTTCATCCCATTGACATTTTATGCTGTGGATCCAGATGGAATCCCTGGCCCAATCCCCAATTTAGCTTCCTCTGCAGCTCTGCACAGGGACAGTGGAAGATTAAACCAGGGTAGATCCAATGAGTTGTGACTTAGAAACTTAGAGATGCAAGAGTTAGTACTTTTATTTCATCTGTTACTTACATTAGAGCTAAACCTGACTGCCTGGCTATTATTATTCTATAGAAGTGAAAACAATGGTGGAACATATATGTATATATATGTGGTACTGGGGATCGAACCCAAGGGCATTATAGCCTTGAGCTACATTTATTGATTCATTGATTGATTGGTGATCCTGGGGATCGAACCCAAGGGCATTCTAACCTTGAGCTACATTTATTGATTCATTGATTGATTGGTGATCCTGGGGATCGAACCCAAGGGCATTATAGCCTTGAGCTACATTTATTGATTCATTGATTGATTGGTGATCCTGGGGATTGAACCCAAGGACATTCTAACCCTGAGCTACACCTCCAGTCTGATTTTATTTTTTGAAACAGGGCCTCAACTAAGTTGTCAAGGTTGGCCTTGAACCTGTGATCCTCCTGTCTCAGCCTCCCCAGTACTGGGATTAAAGGCATGTGTCACCAAGCCCAGCTGGTGGATCATATTTAAGTGACTTTGCCTGAAACACAAGTTGGTGGCAAGGCTCTGATGAGAAACCATGTTTCTTGTGTATTGACCAAGTTATGGGAAGGAGGGTGGATCAAAGAGACAGCCGGAGAACTGAAAATTTCCAACATTTTCTGAACTTGCTTTACTTATTGAACAACCTAGCCTTTCACATTTCAGGACACCTGCCCTCCTGGCATGGGCTGGCACAATACTTGTCTCTGAGAGCCCACCCTCAAGCACTCGTGAGAGGTCCTCTTTGAGAGCTTCAGAAACCCATCAGAGGTGGACTCGCTTCAAACTCGGTTTCACTGCCTGCCTCCTTGGTGAGCCTTAATACTCTCCTAGAAATGCGGTGAGATGGCGGGCGTGTCCTCTTCTCTCTTTTTTTTTTTTTTGCGGTACCAGGGATTGAACCCAGGGGCGTTTTATCTCCGAGCTACACCCCCAGCCCTATTTTTTATACTTTTATTTTGAAACCGGGTCTCACGAAGTTGCGGAGGGCCTCGCTAAGTAGCTGAGGCTGGCCGTGAACCCAGATCCTCTGGTCTCTGCCTCCCAAGTACTGGGATTACAAGCGTGCGCCACCACGCCCGGCTCCTCTTCTCTCTTGTACTTTATTTGTTTGCTTCCATCACCCCCCAGAGCACAAGCATCTAGAGGGCCTTGACTGCGGCTGCCTACAGCGGCTTCGGCTGTACCTCAGTTGGTGGGTGTCACGGTCAAGTTCAGGATGAGCACTTGATGGTATTGATGAACGTGGTGGCAGGCACTAGCTGCACTGCTCAAGCCCTGGTGTGTTTGAGTGAACACGGAGAGCGGGAGCGCCGGGCTGATTTCCAAGGAAACACACCAGGAGATGTGGTGACTCGATTTCAGCTCCCCGGTGAGGATGATGGTGGCAATGATGATGGCGACGATGACGCTGAGCACCTCGAATGGGTTCAGGATTGTATGGGGAATGCCACACAGCTCACTGCTAGTCCCCTCAACCACCCCTGAACTAGGGACCGTTCCTCCCATTTCACAGCTGAGGGCAAAGGGAGGCTGACTGGTACCCAAGGCCACACAGCACTTAGTGACTAGTACTCTGGAGGTGGAATCGGGATTCAGATTCACATTGGTGGGAATGGAAAAGTTTTCTTTTTTAAATCTTTAACTTGATCTCTTCTTGTTTGTTCAATTGACAAGGTCAAAACTGATGAGAGAGCTTGCATTTTGAAAAACTAGAGAATCTTATTTTTGAAAAGAATTTATTAAGAAGGTAATGGCCTGTGATTACAGTGACTTGTAGATAATGAGAGTATATATTCAGAGACTGTGTCTGACCACTAAGAGTCAACCTGACTCTCCATCTATGGCTGGGGGCTGGGAGGAACAGGTGACCGTATCAATGAATAATGAGGTATCCTTAGATATCCCAAGGCAGGAGGCTGCAAATCAATGTCTCTTGTACTCAGCAAGCTGTAGGGCATTCATCTGCCAGGTACCAAGGACAAACACAATATTTATTACCTGTGTAGCAATAGGAAAGATGACCTTTGCGAACATAGGGGTTCCTACAAAGACAATCCTTTCATGCTGCTGTATTAATGTTTAATTACTTAATTTGTTCACATATTCATTTATTTGTCCAAAAACCACTTATTAGACAGGTGTGGTGGTGCACACCTGTAATCCCAGTATTTGGGAGGTGGAGAAAGGAGAATCGCAGGTTTGAGACCAGCCTCAGCAACTTAGCAGAACTCTCGGCAATCTAGCAAGATCCTGTTTCAAAACAAAAAGTGCTGGAGGTGTAGCTCAGAGGTAGAATGTCTCTGGGTTCAATCCCAAGTAACACACATACACACACACACACACTTACTGTGTTCTACATGTAAAGTACTGTCCTAAACATGGGAACATGCTGTGTGTATGTATGTGCATACATGTATGTGTGATAAGATGTGTCAGACACAAATATTATAACCAAATAACTTATAGGTTAATATTTAACTTAAAAATCTCTTTTCACCCCCATAAAAATATATTTTAGACTATAGTCTGGTATGCATACAGCTAACTGAAAGTCTCACAAAACAACACTTACATTAAAAATCTATAATGTCCTCTGATGTTTCCTATTCTAGGCTATTCTAATTACTCCAATTTAATGAGGACAGAACAGTTTGCTTGAGAGAATGATGTGGTTCCAATGAACTAGAGATTTACAGGTCTATGGTGATGATTACATGGAGAGTGCAGAGAAGAAATCAAATGCACCTTGTCAGGTGTGTGAGTTGGGCCTTGACAAACAGGCAGGAAACTGAGTGGCAGTCCAGGAAGAGGGGTCAGCACGCATGAATGCATGGCAGAAGGCAAGCAACATGGTATGCGGTTGAAGTAAGATGGATGTGGCCAAATCAGAAGTAGAGGGGTGTTACAAGATGGTTTCGAATGAGGACTATAAGGGACAGGGTTGTGTTTAGGGAAGATTCATCAGATGGGGTCAAAGAAGAAGATTTGGTGACAATCCTCTCACTATTCCTTTTCTTCGCCTTGGGGATATCCCACCTTGCCATGGAAACTTCTGCTTGCACGTAAACCTTGTGGCACCGAGGACCACCCTGGCTTTATCTGGATGAGAAACAAAGCAAGAATCCTGCAGAATACTAGGTGGGATGAGGGACAACAATAACCCCAATCCCACATAATAAACACTTGGAAATGCTGAATGCTGAATACAATATAGCATTTTTGTCTTCTTAATGCAGAAATGAATTCACAAGATAGGCAAAGGGAAGGAAGAGCAGGAAGGAGTGAGGTGGGCGAGGGGCATCCCGGGGGGGGGCTGTCTGTCTCACTCTCCTGGAGGAGTTTTTGTTGTCCACTTAGAGACAGGAAACAAAGCTGTGGGCCTCGAGGGGTGAGACATTGGAAACAGGATACCTTACATAAAGTTTGGTCCTAAACAATTAGCCAATGGACTAGGGAAACAATCTATACCCTAGTACAGGAAGATGAAAAACTATTCCAGTGGGTTATTGGCTAAAAACAAGGAAAAAAAGTCACATTCAAGAATTTGAAACCACAAGTTGAAGTCTTATATGAGTTTGGGGTTTACATTTATGTCACCTTCTAGTGCATAAATTTCCTTTTTTTTTTTTTGGTGGCACTGGGGATCAAACCCAGGAGCATTCCACCTCCAAGCTACATTCCCAGCCCTATTTTATTTTTATTTTGAAACAGGGTCTTGCTAGGTTAATGAAAATCTCACTATTTGCTGAGGCTATCCTCGAACCTACAATCCTCCTGTCTCAGCCTCTCAAGTACTGGGATTATACAAGCATGTACCACCATGCCTGGCTAGTGCAGAAATTTCTAAGCTAAGAAAGCAATACAATATTTAGCCCTGGATAGTGATAACTCTGGGGCTACAGAAAGGAGGAAGAACAGAAAGAAAGATGGAGAAAGACACCCACAACCATGCTTCAAGGAAGACTTAGAAAAATAAGCTCCATTAAAGAATTTGCAATGAAAACTTTCAAGGTATATAAAAAGCAATCTACCATCCTCAAAAGTTATCAGACACAACAAACAAAAGTATATACCCCAAACAACAATAAAAAAATAAGAGGACAAAATATGTATGTTTAAGGTAACTGAAGACATAAAAGAAAATTGATTACTTAAGAAAGGAACAAACTATAATAATAAAAAAAAACCTTAAGTAGATCTTAAAAGAGAATCAAATAGTACTTCCAGGAATGAAAAATATAGTCATTAAAATTAAAATTCTCTAGGGATGCTTAAGCAACAATTAGATATAGTCCAAGAGAGCATTAATGAATTGGAAGATAGATGTGAAAAAATTACTTGCAACATGGTAGACGGAGACAAAGAGATAGAAATCATAGCCAGGTGTGGTGGTGCATGATTGTAATCCCAGTACTTGGGAGGCTGAGACAGGAGGATCACAGATTCACAGCCAGCCTCAGCTACTTAGTGAGGCCCTTGGCAACTTAGTGTGACCCTGCTTCAAAATAAAGAATAAAAATTGGGCTGGGGGTGTAGCTCAGAGGTAGAATGCCCCTGGGTTCAATCCCCAGTACTGCAAAAAAAAAAAAACAAAAAAAAAAAACAAAAAGAAAGGAATCATGAAAGAAGGGTAAAAAGATATGCAATATAGCATGAAAAGGTCCAATATACATCTAATAGGAGTGCCAGAAAAAAAGAATGGGGAAAGTGAATAAATGGCAATATTCACAAATTAATGGTTAAGAATTGATAAAAAGATATAAATCTTCAATTCAAGAAGCATAAGAGTCTTCACAAGAAATAAATATGTCCACATCCAAATACAGCATAGTGAAACTGCAGAACACCAAAGACAAAGAATAAAATCGTAAAAGCAAACAGAAAAAAGTACATAATCCTCAAAGAAGTAACAAACCAACTGCAGGCCTTTCAGTGAAATATACCTTTAAAAGTCAAGAGGGAGAATGAATGTCAACTAGCATTCCCTTCCCAGTGACCATTGCTGCTAAATGAGGGGGAAAGAAAGACACTGAGATGAATGAGACTGAGTTACCACCCACTGACTTTTTCTGTATTTTTATGTTTTGAAAATAGAAAAGAGACACAAATGACCCCATTTAGCTTGTTTAGAATGCTTTGCTTGGGAAAGGCAAACTAATGGTAAGACTGAACAAGCGCAAAGGACATCAAATTTCCCCATGAAGCAATAAAAGTAGAATAAAATTACTGACTTCTCATTAATAGTAATGAATGTGACTTGAACATCTTTTGGGTATACAGAATAATATTGCTGAACAGGTGGAAGATGTTTAAAAAGGTATTTATAAAGAAAAAATCTAAAATTTGATTTTGTAGGATACTTTTATGTCCTATCCTTTCTGCCCCCATGAAGGTTATCTATTTGGATGTTGACATAAATAAAACTTTAAAGTTTCATTTAATGTTGTATATATATATAATCTACTGCACATAGTCTTTTCAATTGGTATGGAATTCTGAGTTGGTCTTTTAAAAATAAAACTGAGCTGAGCGTGGTGACAGCCTGTAATCTCAGTAATTGGGAGGATGAGACAGGAGGACAGATTCAAGGCCAGCTTCAGTAACATAGGGAGGCTCTCAGCAACCTAACAAGACCCTGTTTAAAAACAAAAAATAAAAAAGGTCTGGGGGTGTAGCTCCACGGTAGAATGCCCCTGGGTTCAATCCCCAGCACCAAATAAATAAATAGATGCATGCATGAATAACATAAAATAAAACTGAAAAATATAAAGTCCCGTGCATTCCCCAAATTACATATAGATAATACATTTATACTTTTAGATTTTCTTCTTATTATTTTTGTGGTACTGGGGATTAACCCCAAAGACATTCTACCTCTGAGCTACAAGCCCAGCCCTATTTTTATTTTATTTTATTTTATTATTTTTTTTTGCGGTACCGGGGATTGAACGCAGGGGCGTTCTACCTCCGCGCTACGTCCCCGGCCCTATTTTTTTATGCTTTATTTTTGAAACCGGGTCTCACAAAGTTGCGGAGGGCCTCACCAGGTAGAGAGAGAGAGAGAGAGAGAGACAGGGAGAGAGAGAGCAAGAGAGCTGAGGTTGGCCACGAACCCGGATCCTCCAGTCTCCGCCTCCCAAAGTACTGGGATTACAAGCGTGCGCCACCACGCCCAGCCTATTTTTATTTTAATTAATTAATTAATTAATTAATTTTGTGCGTGCGTGTATGTGTGTGTGTGTGTGTGTGTGTGTGTGTGTGTGTGTGTGAATTGCTGGGGATTGAACCCAGGGGCATTCTACATCTGAGCTACATCCCCAGCCCTATTTTATTTTTATTTTGAAACACGGTCTCGCTAGTTGATGAGAGTCTCACTACTTGCTGAAGCTGTCCTCGAACTCGCTATCCTCCTGTCTCAACCTCCTTAGTACTGGGATTATAGGCATGGTGGCCAACGCCCAGCTATTTTTTATTTTGAAACAGGGCCTCACTAAGTTGCAGAAGGCCTCACAAGATTGCTGAGGCTGGCTGCCAAACTGCAATCGTCTTGTCTCAGCCTCCCAAGTACTAGGATTATAAGCGTGCACCACCACACCTGGCTTCTAAATTTTTTTAAATTACCTTTGCCACCTTGAGTTTAATTATGTTAAGGACAATAGAATACAATTTTGTGATTTGATACAAACACACATGAATTCAGAGTTCTAAAGGATTTGATATCTTTCTAAATGAGGCTAACTCAGCAAGAGAAATAGAAGGGGACATGTATTAAAATTCCTCTTGACTGTACTCTACATACATCAACAATAACCTCTTGGGCCGGGGTTGTAGTTGTAGTTCAATGGTGAAGCCATTGAACTACAAGACCCTGAGTTTGATCCCCAGCACTGCAAAGCAACAAAAACAAAACAACAACAACAAAAGACCTTTTGCTATGGCTAGAGGACAAAATGTCAAATGCATATTTATACTTTTAGAATCTGATAAGACAGAATCCATTTATGGTTAACATCCTATAAGTAAGCAAATATAAAGGCAAGAAATTACCAAGCATTTTTTAGCAGACACGAAATGGATATGGCATGGAAGTTTACATCTCTGCCAAAAAACACAAGGGGAAAAGCCTCTTTTATAAAAAGCAACAATACCAAAAAATTGATTGAATACATTTTTCAGCTAAAAACATCAAGTACATCTTTGGGGCCATCAGTGCCTAGCAGAATCTGTCCCATGAGGCACATAATAAAGATTTGCTGAAGGGGAAGACTTATTTTTCTCTTTTCAGTTTCTCTCTTTGGAGGATATTTAAGTTGCTCCACAAAAAGGAACACAATGTCTACTTCTAATTAGAAGAACGCTGTAGTTTCTTAGACCTGATGCTTACTCAGAGAAGAAAAAAGGCCACATAAACAGATTCCAAGCTGATTACAGAAAAAAGTTAAACTTCAGTTCTTCAGTAACAGTATTTAAACCATTATTCTGGAAACATGGATGGCCTGAAAGGAATCATCTCTTTCAACTTGTGTACAACTTCTCAGTTCCTCGGGAAAATTCACTAGGATATTCAATTTCAGAGAGTCTCAGTGCGTTGTTTTTGTACATCTCTGGTGTTAAGGAGTGAGATGAATCTTCATTGTGGCTTACCCCTCTCTCCTCCCTAAACTTCCCTATAACCCTGGACCCCAGGGCAGCTTCCCTCCTCCCACCAGGGAAGGAAGTCCCAGCCCCAGCAGCCGAGGGTTCCAATGATCAACACTGCTCTGCCATGGGAATCTGAGCACTTGGCTTGGTGGACTTAAGTCACAGTGTTGGTGTGAAAGAGGAGTGGAGACATCCTCACGTGAAGATAGCCATGCAGACTGGCAATGGAGTGCAGTTACTGACAATCAGAAGTGGGACCGCTTTCACCCAACAACATAGTATGACCTTGAGCAATTACTTAATACTCTCTGTGCCAACTTTAAACATCTGAAAAGGGGAAATTACCTACAGTCATTATAAAGATAACAAGTTAAGCTCAGCCTGGCATGCAGTAAGTACTTCATAAACATTAGCTATTATTAATAGTAAGAGTACTGGAAACATGAAAACATGAGTTAAGGGAAAAAAGATACTGCACGAAGGACAAGTTTAAGTGACTTAAATTGTAAAAACAGGAAATGTGTTCTATTATAATAGACATTCCATAAATAAATAGACTTATGAACAAAATACATAGATAACTTCCATTGATCTAATAAAAAGTGTTGACTTTGTAACTCTCAGGTAAACACACTTAACAAATGGTCTTGAATTTTCATTCTCAAACTGTAAGCTGTGGTTCTTACAAAGGTCATTTTTACAGGTGACATCGTGCAGCCTCTGTTACGTGTTTTCAGAGATCTGTGTTGTGGGCTCAATAGTATTGCTCTCAACCATTCTAAGCAAAGGAAACTGGGATCATCTGCTTATTGCTCCGGTATCCTCAGGGGAGGTACAGAGCCCTGTTCATAGAAACGGCCGTGTCACTCAGAGTTCCTGCCTTTTCTCTTACTGTGCGTGGCCCTGCCAAGGTCAGAAAACAAGTAATCTGAATCTGCCAATCGCACTTTCTTCCTTCCTTACTGTCCTTTTGTGATTCCGCCATCCTTGGAGCCCTGCTAAAGCAATTAACAGATGGCTGACCCAGGCCTTTTTTTCCAGCAGAAACTTCTGCAAAGAAAGACGCTGAAGTCCAAGGACATCATCTAAGAAGGACCTTCAGGTAAGGGAATCAAAAAATTTCCTGTCTTCCAATTTTCAGAAGATGAAGTGGGCTTTCTGAACAACCTGCCAAAACACTTCCTCTGACTGAGAACCTTATGTTCTCAACCTGGAAGTCCAGACAGTCTCTTGAAGGACAATTTTTTTGGTCTTATTTATTTTTAAAATAGGAAGAAAGAGTTTGCTTAAGCATATATGCATAGCGGAGGCACTGAACACAATTTTTCTATAATTAGTACTTTTTCTTGTTAGAGTATAGTTAGTCCTAGATGCGGCAGTGAAGTGTGCTACTTCATTGTATCTGTTTAATATTATTTAAAAAATTCCCCACACTCAAATTTTCTTCCTTTACCCCATTAAGTCCCAAGTTTTCAATTCTATGAATATTTCAATGAAATTAACATATATATTAAAATAGGTTGGAAATTATCATCTAGAGCTTATATATTCTTTATATATGCTTTCATATATGAGGACTATTTATATATCCTGGATATATAATTTCATATACATATATATTTCAAATGCTCTAATCATTTACAAATTACTTTTCTCAAAAGAATAGAACTTGCTGGGTGTGGAGGTGCAAGCCTGTAATCCCAGTACTTGGGAGGCTGAGATAGGAGGATTTCAACTTAGCAAGGCTCTCAGCAACACGGGGAGACCCTGTTTCCAAATAAAAAAAATAAAATGGGCCTGGGGGTGTATCTCAGAGGTAGAATGCCCCTGGGTTCAATCCCCAGTATCACAAAGAACAAAACAAAACAAACCCCAAAAAAGAACATATTTATTTTAAAATGACCATAGTGGTATATTTTTTACTCAATTTAAGTTTTTATAGGTATTCCACATCAGGGAAGATGGGACAAAATGGGTTAAACAAGGAACCCTGACTATTATCTTTTGAACTTTTGAAAATTACCTATGATTAAAAAAAATAAAGCCAGGTATGGTGGCACACACCTGTAATCCTAGTACTTGGGAGGCTGAGAGAAGAACATCACAGGTTCATGGCCAGCCTCAGAAACTTAGTGAGACCCTCAGCAACTTAATGAGACCCTGTTTCAAAATAAAAAATGAAGAAGGATGGGGGTGTAGCTTGGAGGTAGAATGCCCCTGGGTTCCATCCCCTGTACCAAACAAACAAATAAACAAACAAATAACCCCCTTTCAAAGTAAAAGAATACAAATCCATTCTTTAAGTGGCAAAATCTAGTAAAAAGTTATCCCTCTATATCTGTGGAGGAACTGGTTCCAGGACCCTCTTTGGTTATAAAAATCCACAGATGCTCAAGTTCCTTATATAAAATGCATAGTATTTGCATAGAGCCTGCACACATCATCCTTCATACTATAAATGATCTCTAGCTGACTCACAATGCCTAATACAATGTAAATGCCATGTTAATAGTTGTTAAACAATATTGTTTAGGGAATAGTAACAAAAAAAGTGAGTTCAGGTTTAGTACAGATGCAGTTTTCCCCAAGGTGTTTGATCTGAGATTGCTTGAATCCATGGATATAGAACCTGCAGATATGGAGCGCCGGCTGTATCCAGCGTACAGATGGATTTAGAAATGGGGGTTTCATGGCACATACTCACCAGCGGCTCTGCCATAATGATGCGGATCTTGCGCTCAGCCTGAGTGGTGAAGTTGACAAATAAACTCTTGAGGACATACTCCCCTGGTTTGCTGTCTGGGTCCACGTTGATGGGTAACATGGTTGGTGGCCCTTTCTCCCTGTGTGTGCCTGAAGCGGGTGGAACTGGAGGCTTGATATAACCGTTGCCAACTGGAGAGGCTGAAAAACAGAATGGATGTTCTTACTGGCTGAAAAATAATGCCATAAATATTCAGACGGGGCACGTTAAGCCATAAATACAAAGATATGAGTCATAAAAAATGTCACACTTAATATTGTAACCTAGCCTTATCCTTTAGAAATGGTGTTGGAATTAATTTTGATTACATGATGCTTATATTATACCAGATTTGATAATCTCAAAATTCTTTTTTTATGTTCCAGGCAAATGGACTAAGAAAATGTACATGGGGAAAAGGTGGCTTCTTGTCCAGGTTTTTCTCATCGCAGGAGCTCTCTGTCTTCTGTGCTTCTGTAGGATAATGGAAGAGACTCAGGGGTCATATCTTCCAATTTTCAGAAGCCCAGATGGCTCTTGCTCTCAAAAGGAATGCACCTCTAGAAAGATAAAAGGCGCAGGCAGAGCCCTGTTTGTGCTATCCAACAATTTAATTCTTTACTTTCCATCGTTGGCTCAAGTTGGGATGCCCGTGTGTGTGTGTGTAAAGCTTTTTTTTTTCTTTTTCTTTTTTTTATAGTGCTGGGAATCAAACCCAGTCTTGAGCATGCTAGGCATGCCTCTTAAGTTACAACAATAAAATGTGTATGTGTTGATACTACTGCTTTCCGCCCACCCCTTATTCCCATTGTCATCCTAGTCTAGGTCCTTGGAAATCTATGATTAGATTTTGACAGCAACTGACTTTATTCTATCTCTTTGACATGCCAAACCAATCTTTCTTCTGCATAGTTTTAATCTTAACATTCTTCTCCTTGAAACTTTCAATAGCTCCTCATTATTATCATCAGGCCTCAGACACACTGGCCTGGCTTCGCAGGCCTTCCACAGTTTGCCTCCGTCCTGTGTGCAAATCTCAGCGATGCCCTGACTGGCCTATGAGAACGCTATTCCCAGGGAAGCCCTCTTTCTTTCTCTCCTGTTGCTCTGTCCCTACTCTGCCCATATACTCTTCCTTTTTTTTTTTTTTCCAATTGGTAAAGTGGTTTTGCCTAGGATTGGCTCTGTCATTGAACCATGTACTCTTTCTGGCTGTATCCTTTCAAAGTTTCCTAACAAGACCATAGCTTGCTAGATGTACTACACTGTCCTTTAGTAACTTATTACAAAATATGGTTGTCCCTCAGTCTCTATGAGGGAATGGATTGAGGACCCCCTGGTGATACTAAACCTCAAGGATGCTCAAGCCCCGTATATACAATGGTGTAGTATTTGTATAGCACCTTTGCACACTCTCCCATATGCTTTAAATCACCTCAAGACGACTTGTAATGCCCCTTATACAATGTAAATACCATGCAGATAGTTGCTATATAGTATTGTGCAGGGAACAATGACAAGAAAGGAAGTCTGTACGTGTTCAGTACAAATAAAATACTTTCCACCTGAGGTTGGCTGAATCCATGGACGCAAAACCTACAGACACAGAGGGCCAACTATACAGAGTTCTTTGCCCGGATAATACTCAATAAATCTTCTAAATAACTAAAGCATTTTACTTTATTTGTATATGTCTAAGAGTGATTCATAGGGTAGAAGCCGAAAGAGGAGAATCAGTAATATCACAGTCTTTAAAGAATAGGGCATAGAATTTGCAATGGAAGAGCCATTAATGAAAGGGTACCACAAGCAGCTTATAAAAGATACTGTTTACTCAAAGGGGCCTATTCAAAATCAGGTGATGAAAATAAAGTGCTGCCCCTTCCTCTACTTTATCCCCTACTGACTCAGTACGGGTACCTTGTAGAAAAAGGATGGGCCCCCAATTCCAATTCCCATGGGTACATTGAACTCTGCAAGCTCTCTTCCTAATGTATCACAGGCATTATGCCAGAGAACTGGCAACTGGAATATCAACTTAAAACATCTATTTGGAGCACAACTTTTTATTATCTTTGGTTTTCCACAAGATTGAATCTATTTCTAGATGACAGCAATAATTGAGTTGATGTAAAATACAATTGTAAGACCAGATCCATAATTACAAGACTCCTGGGACTAAAACTCGTAACTATTACGGGAGGATTTTCATAAGAGTGACCTCTGGCAGTCCTCCTGCTAAGCTGCATTCTGAACTAGATAGCTGAAATCCAGACACCACAATACCTCTCAGACAAATTTTCCATAGAAAAGGCCACGGTACCAAATTCACTGCTATCATAAAACATATTATCCACCTGTATTTCAAAGTCTTTGCAGGTACAAAAGTCTACATGAACAGCCTGTGTAAACTGAAGCTACCTAGACCAGCCGAGCACACGCCAGAGTGTATCAAGACTAGAGGTGATGGTAGCCATTACTCTGAGCCTCACACGGGTCAGCTTGGGCAGATGGAGATAGTGAAAGCTAACAGGATGACTGTCCTTGAACTTGACATCTTTCAATAACTTAGTTATTTGGTGACAATATATTTGAGAGCCAGGAAATTCATGTTCCCTAATCATCAAAATTGAGCCACAATTTAAACATCGTCATTAGAAAAAATCATTAGGCCATCTCTTAGCACTTGCTTGTTCTTAGTCTTTATATAATTAAGATTGTTTGTCTACATACTTGGTAGAAAAATAGCCTTTTCAACAAATGGTGGTAGGAAAACTGGATATCCATAGGTAGAAGAATGAAATTAGACCCCAATCTCTCACCCTGTATAAAAGTCAACTCAAAGTGGTTAAAGACCTGGGAATTCGACCAGAAACTTACTAGAAGAAAACAAAGGACCAATGTTCCAACATATAGGCATTAGCAGAGACTTCCTCAACAAGACCCTCAGAGCTCAGGAAATAAAACCAAGAATTAATAAATGAGATGGCATCAAGTAAAAGAGTTGTACAACAAAGGAAACAAGAGCATGGAGAGCCTACAGAATTGAAGAAAATCTTTGCCAGCTACTCCTCTGACAGAGGATTAGTAACTAGAGTATATACTGAACTAAAAAAACTTAACACCAAAAAACCAAACAACCCAATCAGTACATGGGCAAACTGAACTAAATAGACATTTCTCAAAAGAAGAAATACAAATGGCCAACAAATATGTGAAAAAATGTTCAACATCCTTAGCAATCAGGGAGATGCAAATCAAAACTACACTGAGATTCCATCTAACTCCAGTTAGAGTGGCAATCAAGAACACAAACAGAAATAGATGCTGGTGAAGAAAAGGGAGCACTTATACATTATTGGTGGGACTGTAAATTAGCACAACCACTATGAAAATCAGTATGGAGTTTCCTTAAAAGACTAGGAATGGAACCACCATATGACCCAACTATACCAGTCTTCAGTATCATTCCAAAAGAATTAAAGCCAGCATACTATAGTGATACATGCATACCTTATGTTTGTAGCAGCACTATTCATAATAGCCAAATTATGGAACCAACCTAGGTGTCTGTCAACAAATGAATGGATAAAGAAAATGTGCTATATACACACAGTGGAGCTCTACTCGGTCATAAAGAAGAACAACATTATGTTATTTGCAGGAAAATGGATGGAACTAGAGAATATTATGCTAAGTGAGATCAGCCAGTCTCAGAAAGTCAAGGGTTGTATGTTTTCTCTCATATGTGGAAGCTAGAGAGAAAACAGGAGAGAGAAGAGACCTCATGAAAACTTGAAGAGAGACCAGTAGAGCATTGGAATAAGACTGAGGAAGAGAAGAGGGAAGGAAAAGGAGAGTGCAGGGAAGGAAACAGACCAAATAATATTATGCACATATATGAATGTATCACTATGAATCTCATTATCATGTACGATTACAAGGCAGCAATAATTTTTTTAAAAGATCTAGTTTCTAAGTTCACAATAGTCAGGAAACAGAAAATTGTAAGGGAGGATGTAACTTTTATGAGTAGAAAAAGATGAAAAGGGAGATGTCATCATCTAGAAAACCACCAGAATTTTAAGATGCAGTCGCCTGAATCCAACAGTCTCACAGGGTTGAACGGATGTTGGCTCCATCCAGCATGTTGTCACAACTAATTCTCATGATGCATGGCATCCCTGAGCACCTTTACAGAAGGGGACAGATAAGATGGCAAAACGGTGAAACTAAAACTACTTTTGGTGTTTAAAAGGGATAAATTCACTGCCCCAAGAAGCCAGCTCTCAAGAATTCAATCTCTTTTGTCCTAGGTTTCATTTTTGACTGAAATTTATATTTGATTGAAAAGAAACACAATAAAATAAAACAAGGATGTGGGAATGGCCCCATTTCAGTTCCACCTTCCAGCTTGGTGCAGGCAGGCAGCACTGTTGGAATCTACTCGTCTCTTTGGACACACCTGCCAAGCAAATACTCCCACCTTCTGGGTCCAGGTCAGTACCCTCTCCTCTACTTGCCTGGTCTGGAACCTGCCTTCCACTGGACTCTGTCTTCAAGGACCACCCAGCTGTCCCAGGGGGCAGGGCCAGCCTTCCCTAACACTGGCTCTCTCACAGTGAAAGGGGCCCGGCCATCATCGATCTCACCTTCTCCTTCCAAATATTTGTTGAAGGGACAACTTTTAATTTGCTGTCTCATAAAGTTCTCCCATTAAACTTTCTTGCATATGATGATTTTTTAAAATCTATTTTTATTTAGTTTTAATTGTGATAAGGTACACATAATTAAAAAGTCTATCCTTTTAGCCATTTTCAGGTGTGCGGCTCAGTAGCATCCATCCATTCAATGGATTTTTTAGCTTCAATTCCCTCTGCCCTCATTCTTCTTTCCTTCTTTGTCCATCTTTCTATTTTCACTTAACATCTCAATGTGCCTAGAAATTGATGTTCCCACCAGACCAGCGTTTCCAAGTGGGGGCTGAGGTGGGTGGAAAGGAAGGGCTTAATTTTCACTTATGAATGGGATTTCTACCTACTGAATTCTTTGAAATGTGCCTTCTTTCTCTATGTTCTTATTTACATTTTAATCTTAGATTAAACATGTTCTACTTTTCCTCCATTGTTGCCTTCTATCTTCCCATGGGTTTTGTTAATGTTCTTTTATTATTTTTACTCCAAATTCTGTTCCTATTGGGTTTTTTCTGAATTGTTTCAGAGGTTTTTCCTCTTTCTCTGGGTCTTTATAGTTTATACCAAGTGGAATCCATTCCTTAATCCATAAGGAGTCTGTTTTCTTGGACCCCAACCATTTCCTCTTTATTAGACCTATTTCTGACTAATAGAGATGCTCTCTTGGATGTGACTCTATTTCCCCCCAATTTCACTGACTAATTGCTTCACTTGTAGCTGGCTGCTCTTAGGTGATTCAGTTATCCAGTACAATTTCCCTGAGTTACCAACCTTTCCAGGAATGCCTGATCTCCTAACCACGGCAGCAATACAAATACCCCGCCACAGTTTGTAGTCCAGCTACGTTTTTATTATTGATGCTGAAAAGAATGGAGACGCCATCTTGAGCTTCCTCCTGTAAGAGCCCCAGAGGCTACCAGTGGCAGGAAAGTAACTGGTTTTCTCAGTTAGACTTTCAGAGAGGTAGTTCCAGCTCTCATTAGAGGCTCACTCTCACTCTCGCAGTATTCACTTCACGAGTGTCTGCGTTTCAGCACTGTTCTAGGCTTGGAGAAGATGGTGGCGAACAGTGCTGATGGTTCTTGCCCCAAGGATCTTACATTCTGCTGAGGCAGGGGAACATGACCAGCAATTTCACATGTAGATACATGAAATCATATCAGATTTCAGTAAGTTCTAAAAGGAAAAGGAAACATCAAACAGGATGAGAGGCTAGAGGAACGTGCTTCTCTACACCTGCCGGAAGGTGTTCAAGTACTATCGCTTGGAGCTGTTGCAGAAATGAATGGAAGCTGTGTGGATTCTTTTTTTTTTTTTTTTTTTGCGGTACCAGGGATTGAACCCAGGGGCATTCTACCTCCAAGCTACACCCCCGGCCCTATTTTTTATCCTTTATTTTGAAACCGGGTCTCACAAAGTTGCAGAGGCCTCACTAAGTAGCTGAGGCTGGCCGCGAACCCGGATCCTCCAGTGTCCGCCTCCCAAGTACTGGGATTTCAAGCGTGCGCCACCATGCCCAGCTGTCGTGTGGATTCTTGGCAACTAAGAAAATCCAGACCCAGTTGGCTGGGGCAAGATACTCTTTTTTTTTTTTTTTGCAGTGCTATGGATTAAACCCAGGGGTGTTCTACCTCTGGGCTATACCTGCAACCCTATTTTATTTTATTTGAAACAGAGCCTCACTAAGTTGCTGAGGCTGGCCTCAAACCTGCGATCCTCCTGTCTCAGCCTCCCAAGTACTAGGATTACAGGCATGTGCCACCAGGCCTGGCCAGGATACTCTTCTGCTCCATGGCTTTGGCTGCCTCGCTCTGTGTGTCAGTGTGGGTAGAAATGGGAATTATAATCAGCCAGCAAAGGGCATGAGTCAAAATTCCCAACAGGCACGTGGTTTCTGGTCTCCCTTCACAAAGTATCCCCAGAAAGGAGGGACGTTTCACCTGCCTTTCCACTGGCTTGCAGAGACAGATAAGCATAGAGCCAGCTTTTCAAAGCATGCGATGCTTTTTCTGATGCTTCCATTACTGGAATCTGACCCTGAGCATTCAAAATAAAAAATGGTTTCCTTTTTTTTTAAAGTGACTCCAACCATTCAAAGTAAATGACTGTTCCTAGAAATAGTGCTCTAATTAAACCAAGTTCCTCTGCAGAGATCAATGGAAACTTATCTTTCAATGAAGGACTAAATTTATGAGATTTCTTTGTTCACAGGTGGATACAAATTATTCCTTCTGTCAGTTCTGGGTACCTTGCTCATTTTGCAGCTGCTGAAGGTAAGCCCTGGTGCTTACCAAGAACTAGGGTCTTTCTTTAGAACCATGCCCCCCCATCCCTTTTTTTCCCTTAAGATTTATTTTGCTTACTGGCATTACAGGAACATTTCATAAAACATAACAAACCAAGGATGACGCAGCTACCGTGAGAACATGTCACACTGTGTATGGAACAAAAATAAATTGTCCACTAATGTATTTATGAGGGTGCTTAAGAAATGGCGTGTTAAAAGGTACTGCAAACGCTCAAAACGACCAGAAACCCGCAAAGTCATGTGAAGTAAATTTGGGTAAAAAAGAAAAAGCAAAACAAAATAAAAAAAACTCCAAATATGATAGGAAGAATTATTTCCCTCTGAAGAGTAATATTAAGAAATGGAAAATGTTGGGATAAGAAGAAACAAACTAGTTTGAGCTTAATAAAGTGACAGATGATTCATAAATGATTTACTATGATTTAATGTAGGCCAAGAAAAGAATAGTATCGGTAAAAAAAATACCCAGAAACAATTTTTACTTTAGAAGAAAAATAGATCCAAAGGCACATTAACTTCTTTTTTGTTGATTTTATAACATTTCCATTAAATTCTAATATGAAATGTCCCTCCTATTTTTATGGATTAAATACATTCTTCCTTTCTCTTATGCCATTTTGTTCTACTGCAGTTCTCAAATTGTATTCTTTCAAGTTTTAGGGTCCACAAGACATCTCTAGAACAATTGGTATCTTTAATCCTTTATATAACCCTAGAAGGCCAAGCAATCTCCCTTTCACAGATGCGATCATGCACGTTCTGCGAGGTCAAGTGACCTGCCCAAGATCACACAGCACGCAGCTCAGGATCTGAGCTTGTGTCTACTTGACAATGTATCTTGTAAGCTCCCCATAGCACCCAGTCATTTATTATTTATTTATTATTTATTTTACTTTCTGTACTGGGGATTGAACCCAGGGGCATTCTACCTCCAAGCTACACCCCTAGCCCTATTTTTTGATTCTTTGTTTTATTTTATTTATTTATTTATTTATTTATTTATTTATTGCAGTACTGGGGATTGAGCCCAGGGGCATCCTACCTCCAAGCTCCACCCTCAGCCCTATTTCTTATTCTTTATTTTGAAACAGGGTCTCACTAAGTTGTGGAGGGCCTCACTAAGTAGCTGAGGCTGGCCCGCCGTGAACCTGGATCCTCCGCCTCCCAAGTACTGGGATTACAAGCCTGCGTCACCACACCCGGCTATTTTTTTTTTTATGTACTTAAAACAAATCTTTATTTTATTGTGGTAAGAACACTGAACATGAGATCTACTCTCTTAAATTTTTACCTGTACGTTATTGTTATCTGTGGGCATCATATTGCACAGCAGAACCCCCGAGCTCATTCCTTTTGCTTAACTGCAATTTTATGTCAATTGATTAGCAACTGACCCCTCCCCCAGGCCCTGGCAAACCCCATTCTGCTCTTGGATTCTATGGATTTGCCTGTTCTAGATACCTTATACAAGTGAAATCATGCAATATTTGCGTTTCTATGACTGGTTTATTTCACCTAGCATAATGTCTTTAAGGCTCACCCATGTTACTGCACATTGCAGAATCGCCTTCTTCTTAAAAGCTGAAGACATTATATGTCTAAGCCACGTTTTCATATACGCTCACCATTTGCTGGTGTAGTGGTATCATGAAAGTTTCCCATCTTGTCTTTTAAAATAAACCAGCTGCTTATGATGAAGACTGAGTGAAATGAGTCCCCTCACCCATGGGTTTCGCTCTGGCACAAGCTACTTTCGAGACATCAGGGGATGATGAAATAAAATATAAATGTGGGGGGCTGGGGATGTAGCTCAGTGGTAGAGTGCTTGCCTAGTATGCATGAGGGCCTGGGTTCAATCCCCAGCACTGCAAAGAAAAAAAAAATCTATCTACCTATGATATGGAGAATGAGTTATCCTATTGACGATTTGAAGAATGAGTTTTCTTATAGATTAGTCAGAGATTTTCTAGAAAAACTGATAAATCTTCAGGCCATAGAGGTCCTTCCCTCCCGGTTGCCAGATCTCTTCAGTTAAAATGTACCCTTTAAACATTTGCAGGGTTTTGAGGAAGCTAGGAGTGCAAAAAAGAACAGAGCAAGTCGGGCACAGTGGCACACACCTGTAATCCCAGTGGTTGGGAGACTGAGACAGAAAATTGCAGGTTCAAGGCTCCTCAGCAACTTAGTGAGACCCCATTTCAACAATAAATAAATAAATAAATAAATTAATTAATTAATTAATTAATAAAATAGGGCTGCGGGTATAGCTCAGGGTAGAACGTCCCTGGGTTTAATCTCCAGTAACACACACATACACACACACACACACACACACACACACACACACACACACACACGAAGACAGCATTGAGGATCCAGAAAAACACCCGAAATCTGCTGGATGACATACCTTAGGTTCACACCCAGTTCTTTCCTGGATTTACTGATGGCAGAGCCTCTCACCGCCAGTTGCCCTGCTGGGCCTGCACGTGCACTTGAAGGCGCAGTTCACTCCCATCAGTGCCTCTCAAAACCACTGCTGTCTTTGGTTTCCCCAAGAATTGGAGAGAGTGAAGCCGTTCAATAAAGAGAAGGTTAGCATCAAGTGGCTCCCTGTTTTCTTTTCTCTCTTCCTCTGCCTTCCAGTATTTTATCTTAGAGACATGACAGTAACACTTGAGTGATTTCTTTTATAAGTGTCTGTCATCTGCTAAGATGCAATTACATGGACTTTCCCCCGATTTTCAAAGTCAGTACTGTCATCAGAGCCCGAAAGAATGTCTGCCAAGATCCGTGAGCAAGGCGAGATGAGGTTACATTGACATTTCAAGGTCCTTTCTCACCAAAAGGAGATCGAATAGCCTGCTACAGGCAGGATAATCCTGAATTTCAACTTCCTTTCTCTGCCCCCGGAGGGAGAACTGACAAACTGGTCTCATTCCTGTGCCCTTTGCTGCCCTCCTCCCTTCCTTCTTCTCTCCTTTTCTTCATTCTCTTTTCTTCCTCTACTTGCTCATTTTACGTATTAAAATCTCATTAAACTGAGGACTCCATGAACTCAAAATGTATGAACACTGCTGGACAAGGCCTTGAATTTTGGGATGCTAACTTAAAAACAGCAACAAAAAGATTTGCTGACTGAAAATGCCAATCTCTGGTGCTCCTGGAAGTCAGGTCCCCTGGTCCAGGTCAGGGCCTGGAGAATCTGCATCTCTAACCTGACACTCTGATACCAGATAGAAATAAACAGGAAAGCAGCAAAGGAGAACTCTTAATCCAGTTAATATAAATATTTTCAATTTCATTTGCCTACAGCAAAACTGATAAGCTTTGTTCCCCAATGAAGCTAATGCTTTGTAAGGAAAGTATAGTGGGACGGGACTTAACCAGGAGCCAAAGGTCTGAGTTCTGCCTGAACCAGGGGAAGGTCCTGTCCCAACTAGGCTTCAGGGTCCTTACCTGTTTTCTTACAGAGGCTAGGCCAGATTGTGCTTTTCAGTTCCAATATTCTAAAACTATATAAAAATATTTACTGAAATGTATCACTTGTTCAAAACTCACAATTGTAACACTTAGTAATGGACACTCACCTTTCTTCCCTTGAACTCATATGCATTAGTGAGATCCTGAACATTCATCTCATCCTCTCTCTAGGGGAAAACTTTGCTAATATCCTGATCATTCCAGTTATACTTTTTCTTTTCCTGTGGTTCCTTTCATCTTTTAAGACTGGAAACCACTAAACTGCAGGCAGATGCAAGAGGAAGCCTGTCTTTATTCCTGGTTATAAACTCAAGACTCATTTTAACTTTAAACTTTTTTTTTGTACTGGGGATGGAATTAAGGGGCATTCTACCTCTGAGCTACACCCCCAGCCCTATTTTATTTTTTATTTTGAAACAGCGTCTCTTGCTAAGTTGTTGAGGGTCTTGCTAAGTTGCTGAGGTTGGCCTCAAACCTGTGATCCTCCTGTCTCAGCCCCCAAGTACTGGGATTACAGGTGTGCACCACCATGCCTGGCTGACTTTAAATATTTAAAAAAACACATCACATACAGAGCATCTGCACTTCACAAACCCTGTGCTAGGCCAAGTGTCTGTTCTGTGAAATAGGTGGCATTTTGCCCAGGTCTTAAAGGACAGGTAGGATTCTGATGGATAGAGATGGGAAAGGAGAAGCAGGGGAACAGCCCTGTAGTTACATGGTAGCATCTGTTAAGCATCTCTCCTTACCTCTTCCTTCTATCCCTTTCCTGCCCCACATCTCTACCCTAACATATATGCTCACTTTAATGGGGGAGTCCTTAAGAACAGCACCATGTCTTATCTTTTTTTTTCTTTTTTTTGCGGTACCGGGGATTGAACCCAGGGGCATTCTACCTCCGAGCTACACCCTCGGCCCTATTTTTTATCCTTTATTTTGAAACCGGGTCTCACGAAGTTGCGGAGGTCCTCACTAAGTAGCTGAGGGTGGCCGCGAACCCAGATCCTCCGGTCTCAGCCTCCCAAGTACTGGGATTAAAAGTGTGTGCCACCACGCCCGGCTACCATGTCTTATCTTTATCCCAAACATTAGCATAATATCTGGCACAATTAACTGAATAATTATGCTTATTTAATATTAATTGACCTGAACTTATCCAACCACAATGCAGAATTTGTGTGGATGGAATAATTACACAACAAGATATACAAAACATTTAAAACTCTTAGGTCCTATAAAACATCACCTTTAAAATCTTATTATTAGAATTAAGGTCTTGAATGGCAAGCCAGTGAGAGTCAGAGTGTTTACAGAAGGAATGATGATCTGATGTTACAGGTAAGATCACATAAAAAAAAAGGGTTATCTGGAGGAACAACAAATTAAAAGATGATGGCGCCTACCATGAGATGGATAGTGAAGGCAGGAACCTGGAAGGTACGTTTTGAAAGAGAGGGAAATATCCTACATCTACACAAATGGAGCTGAAATCCTGTCACACCAACTGTGCCCAACAAACAAAAAAAAGCAAGACATGGTTCTTGGTGAGATGTTATAGTGATTCAGATATTCAAGACACTTTTTAAAGGATATTGATCAAAGAAGCTTTCTGAAAACTCCCTACCTGGTGGCGGTATATTGGTAGAGTTCTGGTACCCAAATACTGAGACTGTTGGTTCCGTGTACCTGGGAATGAAAGCCAGGTCTCCAGTCTCCCAGTCACAGAACAGAGATGACTCTGGCATTAGGGCAGGGAGGGAGCCGTACATTGCACCCTGTGCGCGTGTTCATCAAGCTTTCAAAACATTAGAGCTGATGGCCATTCACAGGAAATGATAGGGATGCAGGAACAAGTTGAATGTTATCATAAGGAAGCAAAAGAGATAATTCAAAATGGGGTTCCCTTGATAAGAAGATTGCATGGATTCCTGCAAGTCAGTGGAAGAGAGGAAAATGGGAGGGAGGACTAAAGGAGGCTCAGGATGTGCAACAACCGAATGGAATGAGTGGACTGTGTTGGAATCCTGGTTAAAGTGAACCAATTGTTAAAAGACATATTTTAAGCCAATAAAAAAATTGGAATATGGACTGAATATTAGGTGACACCAAAGCATTATGGTCAACTTGTTAGGTATGATAATAGCATTGTGGGTTGGTAAGAAAATATCTGTATTTTGTAGGATGCATGCTGATTCTAAGGGATTTGATGAAATGATGTCTACATTGGATCCAATACTTTAACAAGAGGAAAAAGGTATAAATAAACCAAATATTATTTATTCATGTCCACAAGACACCTGCTAAATTGGAGTGATGGCGATATGTTGTATATTGGACTATTATTTTCTCTCTTTTGTTGTGTTTGAAACATTTCCTAATAAAACACCTTTTTAAAAAACATAAGATTCAGCCAGGTTTGGTGGCACACACCTGTAAACCTAGCCACACAAGAGGCTGAGACAGGAGGATCACAGGCTTGAGGCTACCCTGGGCAACTTAGCAAGACCATGTCTCAAAATAAATAAAAAATAAAAAGGGCTGGCAGTATAGTTTGGTGGTAGAGACCCCTGAGGTTCAATCCTCAGTGCCAAAAAAGATTCATTTATAAAGAGTGTCCTAAATCTTAAAATGGCAATAATGAAGGAGTGCTATTTTAGAATCTTGGTTTGAAAAAATAAATTACTACATAAAAAGAACTAAAGGCAGGCTTGGTGGCGCACGCTTGTAATCCCAGTACTTGGGAGACCGAGACAGGAGGATCACAGGTTCGAGACCATACTCTGAAACTTAGTGAGGCCCTGTTTCAAAATAAAAGAATAAAATAGGGCTGGGGGTGTGCCTCAGAGGTAGAAAGACTCTGGGTTCCACTCCCAGTACCACAAACAAACAAACAAGTCAAACTGAACACCATCGCCATCTATAATCCAGATTCAATCACATGGGCTTGAGTGTGCTAGAACATTCACTAAGGGTCCAGGACCCACACCTGAAGGTTGGATGGAGGCACGTGATCCTGGGGCATTTACGCTTACCACATGGAAAGCACAAATGCAGGCTGGGGTCACCAACAGAGGCAACCTTTATCACACTCATGTTACAATATGGGTTGGGTCCTTCCAGAAAGATTTTTGTCTCAGAAGACTACGAATGTGATCAGTTAATCCAGTCATTATATAGCACATCTTCATTGAGGCCTTACTATGTCATAAGACACTGAAAAGTTTAGTGGAGAATACAAAAGTAGATTTAAAAAGAATTTGAGACACACCTGTAATCCCAGTACTTGGGAGGCTGAGACAGGAGGATCACAGGTTCAAGGTCAGCCTCAGCAATTTAGCAAGGCCCTCCAGCAATTTAGTGAGACCCTGTTTCAAAATAAAAAATAAAATAGGGTTGGGGGTGTAGCTCAGAGGTAGAAGGTCCTTGGGTTCAAACCCCAGTACCACAGAAACAAATAAATAAAATTGAAAGAGTTTCAAAATTTAATACATTGAGCCACACGATGTCCACAAGGTTGAACAACCAAGAGCTGGCAGCAGGTCGAGTAGCCAATGAAAGTGCACATGAATTTAGGAGAGCATTCATTCATTCATTCATCCATCCATCCATCCATCCATCCATCCATCCATTCAGTCATCAAGTCTTTACTGAAGGCCCACAACACTGTGAATTGTGCTATCTGCTGGGGGAGCAGACAGGTGTGGCTCCTGTCCTTACACAGCTAATAGTGTGCAGGGGAGATAGGAGCCCATGAAAACACTAATAAAATAAAATGGGGGTGCAATGCAGGCTGCTGTCAGAGAGAAACAAAGGGGACGCATCTGTGACTGTGGGACACTGATGGCGACACTGACGCTGAGATCTAGAAATAACTGATGATAGATGGGTCAGGGAAGGCTTCGAGGCAGAAGGGAACTGGGCATGAGGCTGTAGGAATTACACGGGGGAAAGGAACATCGTGGTGGTTCACCTCTTGCTAAGTTCTAGTTTTATGAGAGGCCATTCCAACCAGCCATTCCTTAGTACTTCCCTCCACTAACAGTCTTTCTCTCCTTTACTGTCACCCAGAATTTTGGCCACCTCCTAACATGATGACATAGTATACATGCATTTTCTATCTGTTTCCCCAACTACACTTAGGTGCCACAAGGGCAAAGAGTTGGTTTTATTCCTGTTGTATCTTTACCTTCTATCACAGAGTCAGGCTTAATCCTCAGGACCCAACAAGTACCTGTTGCCTTAAGGGGTAAGGAAGCATTGAGAAGCACAAGGTCGCAAGCTGTCTCCAGCTTGGAAATTCTACATTCCACCCAAGACGCGCAGCAGGGCTAGCAGGAGAGCTATTTCTGCAACCAAGCAACACTCTCTGACACATGAAGCACCCATATGCCCAGGAGGAGAACATTCTCTCCAGGATGACAGCATGCCACTCAGTGGAGAATGACTAGTGGTGTTGGAAATGCCTGACTTACGCAATTTCTAAAGCAGAATTTGTCAAAGTGAGGGTTCAGGCTCATTTCTGGATCATGGAACCCATTTAGTGGGTGCTGATCAGTCTGCTTTTGATGAAACAGAATAGAGAACCAGAGAGGAGAGAATAGCAGAGCATGGACATCCTGGGCGGCGAGGGTGAGCCTGTTCACAAGGCTACTGTTTTCAGTCTCTGTCTATTGATGTGCATGTGTGTGTGTTCTGGGTCTCAGTGCAAAATGTGGTTCCTTCTGTGGACCCAGGTCAAAAGGCTCTGAGGGGGGTCGGCAGACATTCATAGACTGCTGCCTGGGACTGCCAAAATGACAACCAACTCCCTGAGCCATTTTATTAGACCCATCTTTAAGTCAAGCATCAAGGATAAGTGAAGGAGCTGGGCATGGTGGCGCATGCTTGTAATCCCAGTGTTTGGGAGGCTGAGACTGGAGCATCCGGGTTCGCGGCCAGCCTCAGCTACTTAGTGAGGCCCTTCGCAACTTAGTGAGACCCTGTTTCAAAATAAAGAATAAAAAAAATAAGGCTGGGGGTGGAGCTCGGAGGTAGAGTGCCCCTGGGTTCAATCCTCAGTGCTGCAAAAAAAAAAAAAAAGAAAGAAGCATCAAGGACAAGTGAAGGACCCCAGGGGCGATGTCTGTGCAGCTGAGGTGGTGGGCACGTTATACAGAGATCTGACACAAAGGGACACTGAACACTGCATAGACTGGGTGTGGGGGGACCTGCCACAAAGACACAGCCGAGAGCTGCCTTATGATTTTAAATTTATTTAATAAATAAATAAATAAATGAAGCCAGGGATGCTCTACCACTGAACTATATCCCCAGCCTTTCTTATTTATTTTTAGGCAAGGGTTCACTAAGTTGTACAGGCTGGTCTTGAACATGCGATCCTCCTGCCTTGGCCTCCCAAGAAGTTAGGACTAAAGGTGTGCATCCCCACACTGGGCTAGCAGCTGCCATATTTTGACAAATAGAGGTCACGAACCAAACTTATAGCTATTTCCCTCCAGTATCCCTTAAGGGATTATACCATACAAGGAGTGACTTGGAGTGTCTAATCTTATATTTGTCTTTTTTAATATAATATGCATTATACTATAAAATTATATACCTATACATAGGTATAACATATGTTATAATATGCATTCTAGTATAAAACATATACACATACATATGTATATAGTTCATATATGTGTGTATATAATATAAAAATTAACCATATACATTATATAATACATATGACAAAAATATAAACATTTCCAACATCTACAGCATGGGATGTGCTTCCAGTGCATTGTATACAATAGAACCTCAATAAACATGTGTTCAATGAATTAACTGAATAAGCAAAATCTTTTACCATCTGGCCAGTGTCTTATTTGATCAACTCTGATATATTTAATAAACTTCTACTTAATATAAGCTTATTTATGTGGCTACCAGCTCCTTAAATAAAAAGATCTAGGTTTTATTAAGTTCTTAAATAATTATAGAGATGTATAATGACTATGTAAAATTCCTTAATACATGCCTACCTGAAATTTATAATCCAAGATGGTGATAAATCTACCAAGTCACTGAAATAAATTAGTCATTACCGATTCCTTCTAAACATAGTCTATATATTATGAGCAAGAAAGGAGGAAGGAAACATTTCAATTAACGCTATGTACATATACAAAATTATCAATGCCAATCTCGGTATCATTACAGGGGAAGGGGAGGGAGGGAAGCTCACCAGGTGCTGTGCGCACGTGTGTCCCTATCACTCTTAACTTTATTATGATGTATGATTACAATGCACCGTTAAGAGTATATTTAAAAAAAAAGTTGGGCACGATGGCACATTCCTGTGATTCTAGCACTTGGGAGGCTGAGACAGGAGGATCACAGGTTAGAGGTCAGCCTCAGCAACTTAGTGAGACCCTGTTTCAAAATAAAAAATAAAATAAGGGTGGGGGTATAGCTTGGAGGTTGACTGCCCCTGGGTTCATTCCCTGGTAAACACACACACACACACACACACACACACACACACAATATGAGTGGAACAGGAGTGAAGCTGTTGGACCACAGAGAGGTCTGTTTAGCCAAAACACAGCAAGAGTCAATAACATCTCCAAGGGACCCACACAATAGGAATAATAAGCATTTCATATGAGTCCTATCATGATATAGCATTTCCCCCAAATATCTAAAACTGTAAATTTTATCATTTAACTTATATGTTTGTTATATGTTAAAGAAAAAACTTGAGAGAAGAAATGTTGCCTAAAACACACCCTATAAACCACAACAGAAGCAAAATAATGACAAATAGGGATATTAGTCCTAGAAACAGAATGCGATCATCTGTAAATATCTGATAGCTTCATTAGAGATAGTGCAGTAAAATAAGAAATTCAATCTCCCGGATCTTTAATAAACAAAGCGTTTCTACTCTATTAGAGCAAAATGCTGTGCTTCTACCACTTACAAATTAACTTTTCCTATCTTCATTAAATAGAAAGCCAAACAGCCAACATCCAAGATGCGTGGAGTGAAAACTGTCATGGGTGTTTCCTTTCATTAATTTTTTTGGAACTAATGCGCAATCTTACTTAAAATATTGGGCTAGCCTTAATGTAACCCTGCTATTACTCTGATGAAGGAAAAGCAGCGGCCTGCCATTTGGACCCATTTAATGTGGGTTAACACATGGTGTCCTGTTCTTTAATTCATCAACAGAAAAGAAAAAACATCTTGTTTTTCACAGGTTGAAGAAGGCTAAGCCAAAAGCAAAGGACAAACTGCTTTAGGCCAATTGCCATGTTTACAATAAAACAAGAAAGGATATTTAAATCCATATTTAGAAGAAACCAAGCAGAAGCCTACCTCTGCTGTCCTATTAAATTTGATAGCATAAACTATTTCCCAAATCCATACGAGTTGGTTTTACAGATCAGCCATTTTCCAACACAGTCGTACCAAATCTCTTAGTGAAAGTCAAGTGACACAGGAAAATTCCATTACATTGCAGCTGTTTGCTCATAGACCGGATTCAAAAGGGACTAAATCTTACTCCTGAAATATTAGTCCTAATTATCAGCCCAAAGAAGCACAATCCCACTCTCTGCCCAGTGGCGCATTTTTCGTCAATCCCTCCACATCGATACCACCTTCCCCGACCCGGTCCATTGAAACGCTTAGGCCAGTTCTCTCACACTCAGCATTGAGTAACCGCCCACCACCCCACACACATCACAGCCTCGCATACCTACCGAGCCCTTTTATGAGGCTGATCACACAGGATCGTCTCCAACAAGCCGCTGTCACCTCCATGAGCCCGAAAAGAAACCCAAACTAACAGTCTGGGACGGCTACACAGACTATGTCCCAGAGCAAAAGAGTCGTACTAAATCCATGGTCCGGTTGCTCACGGCCACCATAAATGTCCCAGCCACAAGGTAGGGCTCTGATATTTTTGGTGCAAGGTGTATTTTTAGTCAGGTGCAAAAAACCTACAGTAGAAGACAAACTAAAACAGGCCTTCTGTCCAGGGCGGACAGTTCATACCAATGGGACAATTTTTAGCTGCACAGTAAGACAGTGACCTACAACTCGCGGAGTGCCCGTATGTCTATATTTATCCACAAGAACATACTATGCTGACAGATTAGTAAAGCCTCTCAAAGCACTCCAGGAACATGAGCCCGACCCACAGTGTGTCATAAACAGTCAGTGCATACCAAATACACGTGCTAGTCCACAGGTCTAACTGGCTGATACTGCGCTCCTGAGCGGGAGAAACGTGTGGGCCCAGGCAAAGATAACTCATGGGGAGTGATAAGACTTGCTTTGGGAATGAGGGGCCCTTGGCCACAAGCACAAGCAGTTTTAAACAGCTTATATTCTTACAGATAAAAGCAACAGCAGAGAATTCCTATTTGAAGTTGAGTCAGAGAGAAACTATATACCCTCAAGGAAAAGGCACATTGAACACCTGTTGACATAACTCTTAAAGGAAAGTGACTAGATGCAAATCCAGAGTTATTTCATTCATTCATTCATTCATTCATTCATTGATTCATTTTTGGTGGTACTGGGGATAGAACCCAGGGGCATTCTCCCTCTGAGCTATACCCCCAGCCCTATTTTATTTTTATTTTGAAACAGAGTCTCACTAAGTTGCTGAGGGCCTCACTAAGTTGCTAAAGCTGGCCTCGAATCTGAGATCCTCCTGTCTCAGCCTTCCAAGTACTGGGATTACAGGTGTGCACCACCACACCTGGCTAGAGTTATGTTATTAAAAAAACACAGCCTCAACTGATTTGATAAAAACTTACTGCATAAAACCAAGAAGGAACTAATAATAAAACCAATAGTAGCCAACATGAAGTGCACCATCCTTGAAAGGAAACAGACGTAGGCTATTGAGATCAAGAAAGAAAATGCAAAGTTAAGTAAAAACAAAATAAAAGTGTAACTCATCGATCCTTCAGTGGCGTTACTTCTGACAGAAGAAATCTAGGAAGGTCCATGAAAAATCCATCTTTTCACTCACACAGATGTGAAAAGCAGGAAACCCAAGAAACTTTCTATTCTTGATTTACTCAGGGTAACTGAAGGATTTTCTTTAGCTGTGTAGGTTGGAATTACAAAACAGCATGGGAAGGGAACCGATTGATGAACTGAAGCATCTCACAGGAAGGAAAAAGAATGTCCACATTACCGAAATGAGCTAATGAGGTGACCGTGACGAGCTAAATGCCAGTGCAGACACCCCTGGGCCTGCGACCTGCATACTCGGGGTAGAGGGTGCTTTTATAAAGGGTGGGCTTGGGGGCCACTCCTACAGAAGGATTCAAAACTACTCCAAGACAGTAGTGTGCCTATGAAGGTGTCTGTGTTTGGAGGAACAAGGGTTGAGTCTTGTTTTTTTCTATATCTAACCCGGAGTTGAGAACCAATTGAAAATGTGTCCTTTGTCACCCTCCAGCCTCTAGTGCTATTATTAGACTAGCAAATGATGAGACTGTCATTCAACTAATAAAATATGACTTAAAGCAGCCTCAAAGACACATGAAAAAATATTTATCATTTTACCTTTTCACTCTTTTTACATATACCAATTACCAAATAACCTTTAAGGGAAGTGCAAGAAAAAACTAACGGTGGAAAAATGAACTAATCTGTATGGCGGCACTGACCTTGATGATGTTAGGAACTTTCTACATGTCAATTCATTAAGTCCATGTCAAAATAACCTTAAAAGACAGGCACTGCTATCTCCATGCTAAGCGTCAATGAAAAGGAATCAAACTAAGACTGCCCAAGGTTATTCAGGTCAGACTACAGGGTCATTACATTTGTTATTTTATTTTTTGTGGTGCTGGGTATTGAACCCAAGGGAATTCTACCTCTGAGCTACACCCCCAACCCTTTTTATTTTTTATTTTGAAACAGGGTCTTGTTAAGTTGCTGAGGGTCTCACTACATTGCCGAGGCTGGTCTCGAACCTATGATCCTCCTGTCACAGCCTCCCAAGTGCTGGGATTACAAGCATGCACCACCACAGGAGCTTTGTAATGTACATTTACCAGAAAAACACACTGGATTATTGGCATGTTTCATTGATAGTTCCATAATAATCCTCAAATATTATATGAATGAATGACTTTAAAGGTGATTTTTTTATTTAACCATCAATCTAATGTTAAAAGAAAATTACTTTCTACTTTGTGTGGGCTGGTAGAATGACTGTAAATATTACTGAGTGCAAAAGTGCAAATGAAAGTCAAACCCCTTGCCTCCCCCACCACAGGCGTGGAAGGAAGTTTCTGAGTGTGTTTAGATGATCTCACCACTTTTAGGAAGGGCTGTTGTTAGGCTACTGGCCAAGAGATAGCTCCTTAGAAGCATGAAGTCAGATCATGCTTGTCTACCTGCTATTCTCGTGTATCTCCTCTCGTTAAAAGCAACCTACTGGATTCTACGCACCTACCATAAGGCAGTCTATCCATCTACCCTATTACATTATGGGAAGCAAGGAATATCATTTGGAAAACAACTCAATAGATTTTTTTCCAGCTTGAAGGAAGTCAGAATTTAAAAGGGTCATACGAAGCAAGGCATGATGGTGACCATCTGTAATGCCAGTACTTGAGAGGCTGAAACAGGAAGATCACAGGTTCAAGGGTAGCCTGAACAGCTTAGCGAGGCCCTCAGCGACTTAGTGAGACCCTGTTTCAAAATAAAGAGTAATATAGGGCCAGGGGTGTGTCTCAGAGATAGAATGCCCCTGGATTCAATCCCCAGTACCACAATAAATAAGTAAATAATTAAATAAATCTAAAAAATAACAGGGTCATACTGTAACAATATCTATATAATTCAATCAAACCCCAAAAGTAAGAAGAAATGTAATCTGCTGCTATCATTATTCTTTTTATCATTGGTCATATAAACCCAACACTTCTCTAAATTTAGGTTTTAGAGCCAGTCTATAATCTATTGATGAATTATTTCAACAACAAAATGATAACATTTATGTGTATAATCACATATATATTAATCTTCCTAGAAATGCAGTAAATACAAGAGTTAAAATATTAGCACAGCTGGGTGTGGTGGCGCACGCTTGTAATCCCAGTACTTGGGAGGTGGAGACCGGAGGATCCAGGTTCGCGGCCAGCCTCAGCTACTTAGTGAGGCCCTCCGCAACTTCAACTTCGTGAGACCCGGTTTCAAAATAAAGTATAAAAAATAGGGCCAGGGGTGTAGCTCAGAGGTAAAACACCCCTGGGTTCAATCCCCGGTACTGCAAAAAAAAAAAAAATATTAGCACAGGCCAGGCATGGTGGCGCACGCTTGTAATCCCAGTACTTGGGAGGCTGAGACTGGAGGATCGCAGGTTAGAAGAAAGCCTCAGCAACTTAGTGAGGCCCTCAGCAACTTAGTGAGACCATATTTCAAAATAAAGAATTAAATAGGGCTGGGGATATAGCTTGGAGGCAGAATGTCTCTGGGTTCAATCCCCAGTACCATACACACACAAAAAAATATTAGCACAGGACTATGGCAATTAGCAATAGATTCCATAGCCAAAAGGATTGCATTTTTTCACTAATTTTCCAGAACTTAACATGACACAGAATATATTCATTCGCTTGAATTAATCTTTCAGGACCAAAGGTCCTCTGAGGCTTTAAGAAAGGAACCAAATGGAGTGCACCCGGGTCAACGTCACCTGCAGCCTTGCCTCTGCCCTGCGGAAGCCAGGACAAGGGCAGAGAGCCCCCAAGACAATGTGTCATTGTGCTGGGAAGAACTGGCTTCCCAACTGGCTTCGGGTTGTACACAGCACTTGCCAAGCACGTTATTACCTAAAGACACTCAGCAAACAAATGCAGCCTCAAAGTGTTGAGCAGGATGGCCTCGAGGAAAATGCTGGTTTGTTTTGGCACAAGGTGCATGGCTCTGGAACCCGGCCACGGGTAAAGCAGCGTTCTACCAACCAGGTGTGCCTTACTTGTTAGGTACAGTCTGCCTGCGCCTACACAGAGGCTCACTTCAAACCTCTGAGAATCACCCATTCTCTGGTGAGTTACCAGGTGCACTAAACCCAGCCTTGGAGAGGGAACGCAGAGGGGATTCTATGTTAACGAGCCATGAAAAAACTTAAAGTGCTAGAAATAGCTGAGGTTCTTTTTTTTCTCCAGAAGGTTTTCTCTGATGATTTCCGCTCACCGGCTTATAGAATCCCCTGGTTCTGTACTGCAATTCCTAACTCGTGCTTTCCCTTGCTCCCAGTCTTCAGTTCACTGTTGGGGAGGACCACTGCACTGATTCTGTTTCTTGAGTTTGACTTATTTATTGTTTTGGACAGAGGGCTGACAAAAGCCCAAGTTTACCCAAAGCTAGGAAGCTCTATAAAAAATATAGAGTCAGGGCCTCATAAAGACCTATAGAATCTGAGCCCCTGGTGAGGCTGCGATGTGTCTCTTTTAAAGGTTCTATAAGTGATTCTGATGTGCAGCCAGGTTTGGAAGCTATCGATGGCTCTTGGGAATATTTTTTAATAAGTAATAATTGAGTATCTGGCTAATTGTCTCCCCAGGCAGAGGAAATCATGGAAGCATTTCAAACAGTTACCATCTTGAACAAAGCTGTCCGGCTAGTAATCTTATATCCATGTAAAATATAATGAGGAATCAGAGAGTAAACTAAAAAAGTGGGATCTATGCTGTCCTTAATCTGTTTCCTACCTTTAAACAGCCTCATAGGTTTCATTTCTCTGCCCCAAATAATGTCACAAAAACCATGTACTTCACACACATAGACTATATAATGCAAGTTTTCACTTCAAGCCTAACTCTTCCATGCAACTCAAACAAGCTTTTTTGTTTAGTTTTTTTTTTTTTTTTTTTTTTTTGCGGTACTGGGGGTTGAACCCAGGGGCGTTCTACCTCCAAGCTTCACCCCCAGCCCTATTTTATATTCTTTATTTTTGAAACAGGGTCTCACTAAGTTGTGAAGGGCCTCACTAAGTAGCTGAGGCTGGCTGCGAACCTGCAATCCTCCTGTCTCAGCCTCCCAAGTACTGGGATTACAAGCGTGCATCACCACGCCTGGCACTGGTTTAGTTTTTAAACTCTCAGGAAATTGGATACAGAAAGTCAAAAGGCAGGATGTAAAAAATGATTGCTTTGTAAATGCATAAATTCTTGTGTGTGTGTGTGCGCGCGCACACGCGCGCGCGCATGTGTGTGTGGTGCTGGGGACTGAACCCAGGGGCATTCTACCTCTGAGCTACACCCCCAGCCCTATTTTATTTTTTATTTGGAAACAGCCTCACTAAATTGCTGAGGCTGGCTTTGAACCTGCAATCCTCCTGTCTCAGCCTCCCAAGTACTGGGATTACAGGTGTGCGCCACCATGCCTGGCTGCATAAATTCTAAACAATAAATGACAGCAACGATGAAGGCTGACAGTGCTATTTAATTTAGTGTACCTCCTGGAGCCCCTTAACAGGCCCTAAGGACATCTCTCAAATAACGGCCCAGAACAAAGAAGGAGTGTGTTCAAGATAACATTGTATCAATCATAAAAATCTCTGCAGTTCTTTCAGATTTCCATTTAAAACATTTAACTACTTAATAAAAATAGACATGCCAGTGCCAGTTTAGTTCTGAATGACTCTTTCCCTGGAGTCCAAGTAGGTACAGCTAGAAAGAGAATGAACAACTATTTACATGTAACAAAGTATCATTGAAACCAAAATTTTCAAATCTGGAGTCTTGAATGGGCCTTAAAACATTTAACCTTTTCTTTAAAGTATAAAATCTGATGAAATGCTAAAGGCCAGGAACTCAGAGAGTCTACTCACACGGTTTTAATCCAGTCCTTAAGAAGTTATCCAGAGGGGAGGAAGCCGGGGGAAAAGTCACCAACTGCTGTGTGCACGCATGTTACTATCACTACAAACTACATTATAATATGAGACCAATAAAAGTATTTAAAAAAGAAGTTACATAGAATCTTTGAGAACTGTTCATCTCAGTACAGTAGACCCCCTTATCTGTAGGGCATACTTTTTTTTTTGGTACAGGGGATTGAACCAGGGGCATTCTACCTCTGAGCTACACCCTCAGCCCTATTTTATAAGACAGGGCCTCACTAAGTTGCAGAGGGCCTCACTAAGTTGCTGAGGCTGGCTGCGAACATGCACTCCTCCTGTCTCAGCTTCTCAATACTGGGATTACAGGCATGCACCACCATGCCAGGCTTGCAGGGGATGTTTTCCAAAGCCCTGGGTGGATGTCTGAAATCTCAGCACCAACCCTACAGAGGTTATGTTTCTTCCTATAGATATATACCAATGCTAAAGTTTAATTTACAAATAAGGCACATCTTATAATTAACACAGTAACTAGTGACAAATTAGAATAGTTACAACAATATCCTATAATATAAGTTATGTGACTGTGGGCTCTCTCAGCTGCCATGGGTGGTGGTGTATACAGTGTGGATACACTGGATGAGGGATGATTCATGTCCAGACGGAATGGAGAGGTCTGCCAGAGATTTCATCACACTCCTTAGAATGGCAATTTAAGATTTATGAATTATTTGTTTCTGGAAATTTCCATTAATATTTTCAGACAGTGGGTAACTAAAACTGCAGATACTCAAAGCTTATAAACTATCTTTACTGATTTTATTTACATTTTTGACCAGATACTATTTTATTAGAGATGAAATACCACATAGGAGAAATGCCCCATGTTAATGCTTATCAATAAAAAGTAATATATAATCACATGGAAATAAGAAAGGATAAATGTTAAGGAACACACATGCATGAGTGGTCAAATGATGAATTCATAATCCCTGACATTTACTAGTAAATTTAAATTTGTCTATGAAATACAACCCACTCGAGTATTTAAGAATTTCATTCTATGATTTGAGTGTAAGGTTTTTATGTTCATATTTAAATAATGAAAATCCAAAAGCCTATGGAGTCCCCATTCACATAACTGTGTAGGCCCTGGGAAGTTCTCACATGTACCACTGGTCTCATCTACCTTCTGCACACAGGGGTGACCACAGCACTAGGTCTCCTTTGTTATTACTTATAGTTTTACTATGTATTTCTCAAGAGTCATTGTTTTGCTTCTTTTGAGTTTTCAATAACTTTTTGTTACTAATATTATTCCACTAGCATTCTGCTAAAAATTTTTATGTTCTCTCTCTCTCTCTCTCTCTCTCTCTCTCTCTCTCTTTCTCTCTCTCTTTATTTTTGGTCTCAATTGGTTGAACACACGCTGCTGTCTGGAGCTCTATGTTACCCAATTTACTCACCGATTGTACTGCTTATGGACTTGAGTTGTTTCAAGTTCACCTTTCGGTGCTGTTGATGATGTCATTCTTGGTTTTATCCTCACATGCTAATGCTTCATAAAACCTTTTACTGGTTTTATTTAGAAGCAAATTGCAAAAGAGAAATCTATACACAGAAATGTACATAGTATAAATTTATACATGGAAATGTGCACAGTAAGAGCACCACTATTTTGGGGTGCTCTATAATGTTTGTTTTTTTGTCAAGTTAAATTTGGCCTTTATAAATGCAGTGAAGGAACAGGGAGAGGACACAGAGCCATGTAGCTTTTTATTATTTAGGAAACCTGTTTCCCCACCACCCTCTGCCTCACAATCCTGCTCTGCACAACAGGATTCTTTGCGATAGCTCAGTCTACATCACATTTTTCTCCAAACTCCACCTTGTATTTTGGGCTGCTGCTATTTTTGAAAATTAAAAAAAAAAACACATGGCCCTAGAAATGGTCCTTCTCCTGGTAAAATGCTAAGTGTCTAAAGCAGAGTATCAGGGACCCATCTGCACTTAAATGAGGCAAGATAAGACCTCACGGCCAAATGAATCTATCTGTAAATTTATGTTCAAGTGCCATCTCTGCCACTACTGGTGACGGACGATGGAAAAGTAACCCAGCCTGAGCCTCAGACTCTTCTGCAAAGACGATGAATTCAATGCATGCCGTGAAAAAACTGAAACTGTTTTGCTTCATTTTAGAAGTAAATACACAACCTTTCGGTGAATCTGGAGAGTTTCATTGAAAGGAGGCCTGGTAAATCTAGCAGGCAGAATGAGAACCTTAGTATCAAGTCATTACTAACCATCATCAGTAAAAGGCAATTATTCCCCTCAAAAGGAAGTATAAAATCTTCCATTAATAGTTTTTATGCTGACCACATGTTCAAATAATATTTTAGATATACTGGATTAGGTAAAATAAATTGTTGAAATTAATTTAAAAATTTTTGTGGTACTGGGGATTGAACCCAGGGCATTCTACCTCTGAGCTACACCCCCAGCTCAATTTTATTTTTTATTTTGAAAAAGGGTCTAACTAAGTTACTATGTAATATCCTTGAACCTGCTATCCTCCTGTCTCAGTCTTATAAGTATTGGGATTGCCAAGTGTGTGCCAACTAATTTAAAATATATATATTGGTACTGGGGATTGAACCCAGGGGCATTCTATGCTACACTCCAGACCTTTTTAATTTTTATTTTGAAACAGGGTTTCATTAAGTTGCTGAGGCTGGCCTCGAACCTGTAATCCTCCTGTCTCTGCCTCCCAAGCACTGGGATTACAGGCATGTGCCACCACACCTGACTTAATTAAAAAAAAATTAAGCAACATTTAATGTGAATACTGAAATACTTTAATTACATATGTGCCTTGTATTATATTTCCATTGGACGCAGTATTCTAGACCAATTTCTACTTAATAAATCTTAGATACGTGGGGAATAATTTCTGTGGATAAACGTGGAAAGTTCTTAGGGAAAAGCCACAATACTGTGTATTTATGAATTAATAGATACATAATTTATTATTGTACACAATACACAAAATATTCATGAATTAATAAATGCATATAGTCCTAGGTATTCATAAGTGTGTAAAACATTCTATATATTTTTATATATAAAACACACATATATAAATCACAGGAATTTCTATCTTCCCTGCAATGTGGAAAGCAGCTCACGCTTCATTGCAACTTCTCCTGGCTTCTCCTACAGCATTTTGCACACAGTGGGTCCACAATGAGTTTTTGTTGATTTGTTTAAATCTCTCATTCTTATTTTTTAATTTTTTGTTGCTGAGGATTGAACCCAGCACCTTGTACATGTTAAGCATGCCCTCCACCAATGAGCTACACCCCCAGCCTCCATAACTTTTTAAAACCACATTGATGTGGGAAGAAAAGATGGTAAAATTAGATTGAAAATTTGACACTGGCAGTAGCAAAACAGGCATGGTCATTATTTTGACTTCTACTGCCTCTGTAGCCAAATCATTTATGCTGTGTACTTAGGAGAGTGTAGGGTCTCACAGAGCTAATGTCCATGTGAAAACTCAGGAAAACAGGCCGAGACGTTCGCAGAAGGCTTGGCTGGCAAGCACTCACAGGGATTTTTGTTGGTCTTCTTTGCATTCCGGTAGGTGGTTCTCTAATTCCCTTCCATAGGCTCTTGCCAGCCACTTCACCACTCCCTTCCTTGGCTTCTTCCACTCCCAGCTACACACTTCTTGCTTGACATGTCTTTTCCCTCCATCCTGCCAACCCATCTTCTTCAAAGACCTTTTAAAAATCCCACTTGTACCAGGAAACCTCCCTAACCAAATAAAAGGGAAATGGTTATTTTCCTCACCCAGCTACCACCTGGGATGAAGTCATCGAGAGCTCCCAAATCAGAAGGGGATGGAAGGATCAACTACGTACCTACACAAGTGGAGTTTCATCACGGCACAACGGTCGGCATTGTTGCCTCTGTGCTCACCTACATTGCTCTAGGTCTGTCCGCCTGAATCATCTTCGCTAAGCAGCTTTTGCAGAAACTGCTGACAGGCTGACGAGTCATATTGACACGTCTCCCCAAAATGCAGCCGTGATGTATATACAATTAAAAAGCCATTGTAATTCTCTTTATTTTGCAAAGTTCATTCAGAGAACTGGGAGTGCACAGAGCAGGTCTGAGACTTGCTGTTTATTATGATGAATTGGTGCATCTGTGTCTTACTTCCTTATGTGACGACTAACTAACTACATGCCGTTACGTATTAATGGTGATCAGAGCATTCTGAAGTTGTCACTGTCTTGCCCTGGCAGCCCATAAAAGTTACTACAACTTCCAGAGGCTTCCTCACACAAGAGCTTGGAGGAGGCATTGGGAGAATCTGATTCAGCTAGCCTAATGTGATGGCCTGATTCTAAAATTGGCATAAAAACACAGAAATATATGCTTTCATAAACTCACCTAAGACTAGCAGACATTTTCTCCTAGACAGATTTATGGAAGTACACACGGTCCACAAAGCATACCATTCTCCCTAGAGGATAGAAAGAAAGTAGGAGCACTCCATAAGGCCTGTGTGCCACTGGAGGACCAACCATGTTATCTATGAATACAACAAAACCAGCTGACGGAGGCCATCTTGAACTTGTTTCTTAAGAAGTATTTTCTTTGGGACCCTTCATGATGCCTTGACTTTCTGTGAAAATTACAATGTTTTCCTGGGAGGTTGTCATATGTAAAAAGTGATAAGACAATTAGATGCATTGGTACTCCCAAACTATCCCAAGGCAAATCAGGTTATGCAGCACCCATGAGGTGCTTACTTGGCACTTAAATAGTTCAAAGGTTGGTTGTGGTGGTGTATACCTGTAACCCCAGCTGCTCAGGAGACTGAGGCAGGAGGATTGCTTCTTAGTTTTTAAAGCAGGAGCTACATAATCATACATTTTTAAAAATCATCAATTAAGATAAAACACAGGCTGGATTCAGGGAAATTACCACACCCCAACAGTTCTACCTCAGATGAAGGACTTGGTTCTGCTCCATCCCTCCAACTCCCCTACCACTGCCTTATCCTGAGTCCTCATTATTTCTTTCCTGGGCCATCCTGGCTTGGGTCCCCCCACCTCCATTCTCAGCCAAGACTCCCAGACGGAGCTGCCATGAGATCATGTTGCTCCCTGCTTAAAAAACTTACATGCCCAGTGCTTTGGGGATAAAGCTGGTCCCCTCTGGCAGGGCCTTCAATGCCCGTGGTCATCTGACCCAGCTTGCTTTTGCATACCATCTGTCACTTTCCCTTAGAGACCCTTGGATTCAGTTGTCCCTGCCTGAACCTCTTGGGTATATTCCCTTCTCCTTGCAATGGCTCACCCTCTCCCTCTGCCCTTTCTCCTCTGCTCTGCAGTATTCTTCAAGTTCCAATGTCAGAGCCTCTGTGATCTACTCCTCTGCCTCTCCTTCCCACTTTCAATGATGAATCACTTCCCTCTCTGGATGATTACTTAGGTCAGTAGCCCCGGGTCCCAGCGCAACACCTGGCACAGGTAAACATCTCTTTAATCAGCATTTGGGTTCTCTCTGCAACTCATCTCTCTCCCCTTTCATCAAGACAGGCTGCCTTTGATTGTGAAGCCCACAGAAGGCAGGAGCAGGCCTGCTGGCCCACTGTGGACTCTATCTACCCCCGTGTCCTGCACATGTGAGCATTCAATCACTGATAAGCAGGGAAGGGAGGGCTGTTGATTCACTCTCGGGCATTTCCTGCAGCTTATTCAGGCATGTCCCACTTAAGAGAATGCTTTGAGCACATGTACCTTAATCACTGTGATAAAATCTCTGGGTTCAGAACTTCTTTTCTGCTAGGAAGGCAGTCGTTTCTCCAAATAATATGAAACAGCAACATCCTCCACATGGAAAAAGACCTTGATCAGTCAGTAAAGAATTAAATTAGCTCAGTAGATTTCACTGAACATGGTTTCCTTCCAACTTGGCAGAAGTAGCTGGAAGGTTTAAAAGTAAAGTTAAATTAAACCCATGTAATTTAAATGACATTTAGGCAAACGGAGGAATAAGTTAATATTTTTACCGAGAGCGATCCTTGACAGAGCCAACTGATTGAAAAACAAACAACGGAATTTATCTCAGAAATATTCTCTCAAGTTGGCTGATCCTTAGTACACTTATGAAAAGTGGTCTCGCTCTAACTTCACTTTGAGTTTCAAGGACACATCTGCCCAGAGTTCTGTGAGCACAATGATGAAGTTTAGGTCATTGAATCCACTCAAAGAAATCAGGTGGAGGTCCCAGAGGAAGGAGACTTTAGGACTGAGATTGGATGCTGAGTTCCTGCTTGGAGTCAAAGACAGAAAGAATCAAAAGGGCAAAACCTTAGTTATTACTTGCTGGGTGCTGATCCACTGATGGGAAAAGCGCTAGTGAAGTCTGGCCATAAAGCTCCCACACCCATTCACATCATTCTGTTCACTCAGTCAACATTCAACAGATTACTAACAGGAGCCAATGGGCCCTGAAATGTACTAGGGAGTATAAAAATGAAAAGATGGTTAACTCCTAGTCCAGGAGGGACTTGGGCAAAGCACTGTTACACAACTACACAACGAGGCCAGCACTGCTGCAGGGATGTATGTGGGAAGGGCAGGGGAAGCGGGTGCATCACAGAAGACTTCGCCCTGGAGGTGACACTGGAACCCGGACCTGGGATAGGAGTTTGGCCCAGATCCAGAGAGCTCATGCTTCAGGTTGAATTCATGTGACGCTCACAGAAAACGCTACAACTGATGCCTTGCTCCATTGTCAGTCACTATACAAAGCTCTGAATTTAGCGGAAGACAGTCCATATTGGACATCTTTAGATGGTTCCATGTTCCCCTTCCTTCCTTCCTTCCTTCCTTCCTTCCTTCCTTCCTTCCTTCCTTCCTTCTTTCCTTCATTTTTTCTGTGTGTGTGTGTGTGTGTGTGTGTGTGTGTGTGGTACTGGGGATTGAATCCAGGAACATTCTACCTTTGAGCTACACCCCAAGCCCCTTTTTACTTTTTATTTCAAAACAGGGTCTTGGTAAGTTGCTGAGGCTGGCCTCAAACCTGCAATCCTCCTGTCTCAGCCTCCCAAATACTGGAATTACAGTCATGCATCACCATACCCAGGAAGATGGTTTATTTTCTGAGGTTCCAGAAACACACTTCTCTACCAAAATATACTCTTTAGGGAGTGGTAAATTCAGGTCACCAAGCTAAGAAGATGTCACAAAGAGACTCCAGGACCTATAGTTCCTGGTTATATTGTCTTGGCAATGAGCCATTAACTCATAGGGATATTTAGATGAGTACTAATGAGCATTAATTTAGATGAGCACTAATTATTAATTAATTCAATAGTGGTTATTGTTTGTTAAGCAATTACAATACTGAGTACACTAAACACTTCATAAATATTAACTCATTTGCCAGGCATGGTGGACCTCCTCTGTAACCCCAGTACTTGGGAGGTTGAAATGGGAGGATTGCAGGTTTGAGGTCAGCCTCAGCCATTTAGCAAAACCCTGCTTTCAAAATAAATAAATAGACAAATAAGTAAATAAATAGGCTGGTAGTATAGCTTGGAGATAGAATGCACCTGGGTTCAATCCCCAGTATCAAAACAAACAAAGAAAAAATTAACTCATTTGATTATTATGACTCTATGGGCAGGTATAGATATTTACTTACAGAGCTACAAATGATGATACAGCTCTCATACATTTATAAATATATATATATATATATATATATATATATATATATATATATAATATACATGCCGTATATAGTCTCTTTATATTATATTAGTACCATTCATCAGAATCAGAATTGAAGTAACTTGCTCAAGGTCCCATGTGGCTGAGGCAAATAACTTATCTGTAACAGCCCCAAATCATGGAGGAAAACCCTTCAGTCAAAAGTAAATTAAACAAGTTTGGATCAATTCTTTTTCTATTTTGTATTAGAATAAAAATCAGTGCATCTAGTGGTCAAAAAGTCAGAAAAATAAAAATAGTAACAGAAACAAAGTAAATCATCTTGGATCCTCCATGTAGAGAAAGATCCAAGATTAAGAACCACGGTTTGGGGCTGGGGATGCAGCTCAGTGGTGGTTGCATGCTTGAGGCCCTGGGTTGATCCAGCTGTGCTGCTTCCCGTGGGCCTTGAACCTCTCCTCACCCCACAGCACAATGGAGAACGGGGTTTGCACAATGGGCCTTTCTTCCCCATGCCACGTGGCCAGGGTTGCTTCATTTCCCTCTGCAACAGGGCTCAGTGAACACTGTGATTCACTTCTGCTTTCAGCAAGCAAAAATAAAAGCAAGCTGCCCAAGTGGGATGATACTCCTGGCTAACTCTCCCAGACTTTCTTAACTCTCTACTGAAAGTAGAGGAGAGGGAAACAAGGGCTCCAGCTCTGAGCTCATGGAACTTTGCTGGCCCCAGCAGCACCAGGCATGGATAGATCTCTGGGCATCAACTTAACACTGTCCATAAAGAACATTCTACCCTCCCTTCCCTGGCATGGGTCAACGGCAGAAACCTCATGAAAACAGAACTGACTAAATCAGTTGGGTAGTCATCTTTCAATACAAAACACAGCCCAATCAATCAGACGCAGACAGACATGGGGAGGGACGTCCTAGGAACAGTATCAACAATTTAGCTCTATCCTTTTCCCAGAGCCCAAAGAGCATTTTCATTCTCCTGGCCCACGAAGTGACAGTCTCTTAGTCACTCCCTAAAACAAAAGCCTTCTCTGGCAGAACAATATGATAATTTAATGAGCTCATGGGACCAGTTCGATGGCTGCTATTTTGTGTACCAGGGACACTTGAGAATTGTTGAGTGGGTCTTCCATCGCTGGAGTGTGCACACTCCATAAGGAGTTATACCCTCTGTCTGGGCTCACTTAATACATTAACCAGAAAATTATACTTAGCTCTGGCCTTACTAACTTTCACCCTTCTCTCAATTTCTGTATTATGCCATGTCAAATCTAGGCTCGTTCAATCTCATCAGCATAAAAAATAAAGAGTAGTAGATGTTATTCCTTTTTACCCTAGTACTACAATACTACTCCTACCCCATCCCTGGCCAGTGACCATGACTAATACTCTGAGGAAATCATTGGTATGTAGATTACAGACTATGGGTCAGGGACTGATCCCTTTCCTGCATCCCACAGAACTCTTAAGCCTACCAAAACAAGTGGTTTGGCTATCTACCCTCAGTAAAGTGAACTCAGATGGTAAATTCCAGCTCCTACTATTTTAATTACTTACTGTGTTTGCAACCATCAACATCAAGAGCATCTGTTCTACAAGGCTGCCCATGAAAGCCTCCCTCTAGAGCTGACACATGCGCAAAAGAGTAAAGGTGATGCTCAACCTCCCGCAGAGGCAAGGGCAGCAGGCAGCTGGCAAGGAGGGATCATGAATGCTCCGGATGGGAGGTGACGAAGACCTGGAAGCAGCCCTTGGCAGAGGTGATGGGGACAAAGATCCAGATGTGGGAGATGTCATTGGGGATGGAAAACATGACAGGTTTTAGCAGGGTTTTGGATGAACAGCCACGAAAGGCTAAAAGGAATTTCAGTATCTTGCCTGGGTCTGACAGTGAGATTCAGCGTGTGTGGTAGGGAAGCTGAGTCCAACAAGGGACAGGGAGGAGAGAGACCAAGTCACTGCTTCACCACACTGGTATGGAAAGGTCCTATTTTTGGAGATGTAAATCAGCAATATAAGGAAAGAACAGGAACATCTGGCCTGGGTAGCCAATGAGTGATATTAATGTACAAGTAACAGTCACTTTTACATATACATGATTAATATTTCATGGGTGGATGGCTGCTCATATTTTATTGTAATTTACTGATTTATGTAGATCACTTCCACTTGACAATCTTCTTAAGGTCAGGAACTTGGCTAACGTGTGGCTTAAAAATCATCTCAGAGCATTAGAATGTTGTTTTATTGTTCTTCTGTCTACAAAAACCGTGTGCAAAGGCTGGAAGCAACAAGGCAAATCAGTGTGGCGAAAGATGCGTTTCTCCTATTTCTCCAGGATGAAAAAGCCTCTCTAGAAGTTCCTGCAGCAACTGAATCACAGTTGCAAGCTTGCAATAAAGGTTAACAAAGTGAGATCCTGACTCTATCGGGTGTCGTGGTAGAAAAGAAGCAGAGAAGAGGCATGAGAATGGTCCCTACCAGGAAGCTAATGAGAATAGAGGCTCTGGAGCCAGGGCCAGATTTGAATCCAGGCACCATCATTTATCTGTGTACTCCTTGGGGAAGTCTCTCGCTCCCTTATTAACTTTCTGTTTTTCATCTGTGGAATGAGATTTGCCTCAACAGGATTGGATGAAGTTTAAATGAGATGGTGCTCAGCATGGTGGCTGAAACACAGTAGTTGTTCATGCATGCTAGTGGTTTCTTCTGAATAAATCACTGCGAGACCTAGCTTGGAGAGGTTGTGGGTAGGTAGGGGAACGATAAAGCCTTTTCAAATCATCTGAACAATAAGATTAAAACATAAACTTCTTTGGAAAATATTGACATTTCCATGAAGCGGAAATATCTGAAGACAGGAAAACATTCTGTCCTTTTGGTATCTTAGGGAAATATTAAGGCATTTCATTTACAACTGTCGGATGACACTAATAAATACCACGTTTGTTAACTTGAAGTAAGACAGATTTTAATAAATCTAATCTATTCCTTCATTTTTATCTCTTCCAACTGACAAATGGGTACAATCTTAAAGGGTTCAAGTTTCTGATCTAATTGTAATAGATTATTAATTATTAGTTACTATTTTTTTTTTTTGCGGTACCGGGGATTGAACCCAGGTGCGTTCTATCTCCGCGCTATGCCCCCGGCCCTATTTTTTATACTTTATTTTGAAACCGGGACTCACGAAGCTGCGGAGGGCCTCACTAAGGAGAGAGAGAGAGAGAGGGAGAGAGAGAGGGAGAGAGAGAGGGAGAGAGAGAGAGAGAGAGAGAGAGAGCTGAGACTGGCCGTGAACCCGGATCCTCCGGTCTCCGCCTCCCAAAGTACTGGGATTACAAGCCTGTGCCACCATGCCTGGCTATTAGTTACTATTAATAGTAATAGTATTCTCCCTTATAATTTTATTTCCTTTTTTTTCTTTTTTTGTGTACTAGGGATTGAACCCAGGGGCATTTTACCTCCAAGCTATACCCCCAGCCCTTTTTATTTTTTATTTCGAAACAGGGTCTTGCTAAGTTGCTACGACTGGACTGGAACCTGTGATCCTCCTGTCTCAGCCTCCCAAGTACTGGGATTACAGGCATGTGTCACCATGCCTGGCTATAATTTTCTTTTTTTTTTTTTTGTGGTACCGGGGATTGAACCCAGGGGCATTCTACCTCCGCGCTACACCCCCGGCCCTATTTTTTTATACTTTATACTTTATTTTGAAACTGGGTCTCACGAAGTTGCGGAGGGCCTCACTAAGTAGAGAGAGAGAGAGAGAGAGAGAGAGAGAGAGAGAGAGACAGGGAGAGAGAGAGAGAGACAGAGAGAGAGAGAGAGCTGAGGCTGGCTGCAAACCCGGATCCTCCGGTCTCCGCCTCCCAAAGTACTGGGATTACAAGCATACGCCACCACGCCCGGCTTATAATTTTCTTTTTTAAATAAAAAAATTGAATGAAAAGATTTGATTTCTTTTTGAGTAGGTGTAAGAATAAAAACATCAGGAAAAATTCCTTTTTCTGCAACTAGAGACAAAGAGAAACAGGCTTTTTGTCTTGGGCACTCTCAACAATGCTCTGCCGTTGCTCTTTGACAAAGAGCAGTGTAATAACTTTGTGGAGAATACATGTCGATGTAATTCTGCTCAGACCTGAGGTCCATCAGTTTCCTCTACCACTAAACGATGTCTTTACCTTGCGAATAATGATGAGAGGCAGTGCAGTTTAGTGTTTATCCCAGAGCCTAGGCTTGGATGCTGGCTCCATCACTTACAAACAGTTCCTTCATCTTTCCCCAGGTGTAAAACTGTGTCATAGTGAAGATTAGAGGAAATGATGCATATAAAGCATTTAACACAGCTCTTGACATTTATAGGGCTTATAAATAACAGCTACTATTATTGCCTTTATGCAATGTTATGTAACAACAGGTGGTAAGTAAGTAACAGTCTTCCACCCCTGTACAGTTTTTACTTCCTAGTATTCACTAGTGCTTGCCTGCTCTTCTTCCTAGGTACAAGAATCAGTTTTATCAGGAAGTGGGTAGAGGTCCTTTGTCTCAGAGAATGTGAGCCTAGCCTTGTGCCAGGGTATGAACCATGATTCATGTCCATAGAGTTCTAACCTTTAGGCTTACCACTCCCTTTTTAAAAAAAAAATTATTCAGTGCCCCCCTGGGTGCTTCTACTGACCCCTAATTTTTATTCAGTGTCCCCCAATTGCATCTGAGGCTATTATCACCCCTTGGATGGGTCCAGCATCCTCCCGGGGCAATATCACTATGTGATAGTTGGTCTGGTTTGTCAACTTGACCCTCTTAAGATCATGTGACTTGGGTTGTATAACAGCAGATTGAACCGGAAGTCCTGCCATAAATGTGGGTAGCAGGGTTCTGATAGGTGCAGGACTTAGATAAAAAGAAGGAGAAACCCACGTAGAGCTGAGCTGTGACTCTTCCTGAGGAAAACGCATCTGCTCTCGTCTGAGATCGTCAGTCTCCAACTTCTCCATTTCCTTGGAGAACTTCTTGATCTTCTGCTCTCGTCTGAGATCCTCGGCCTCCAGCTCTTCGAACTGAAACTTCACCATCGTTTCTCCAAAGAGCTTCCTGATCTTCACATCTTGGACTGGACTGAATTGGTGGTTGTTTCAATCCTGGGGCTCCACTCTTAGACCGCCCGACCAGCTGCTGATTCCTCTGACTTTTCATGTGCGGTCGAAATTCAGGACTACACTGTGAGCTAATCTAATAAATCCTTTCCCCCCCTTCCTTTCTTCATTCTGTGAATTCTGTTGATCTGACCAATACACACTGACTCTGAGAATCTATGAAAGCCGACTTGGCAATTCAATTCCATTCAATCTTGCCAGTGATTGGTCTAAGTGGAGGCAGGCGACCCTATTCCAATCAGAGGGACACAGGAGAAAGTTTGCTGAGGGGCTTTGTCAAAATCTTCTTGTGAAAAGAAAGCCCTAACCTGGCCCTCCTTCCTCCTGATTCTTAAGTGAAGCAAGGATCATTGGAACCGAGGCGCTCGTCTTGTGAAAACAGTGACTATCTAAAGATCAGATGGTCTGGATCCTTGAGCTTCTAGACCCATCTACAGGCTGTGGGTTGAGCAAGATAATTAAACAGTGTTTATTCTTTCAGGCTTTATGAGGCTTTTCTATTATTTATAGCAAAAGCATCTTAAAATGGCCCGCATTTCAAATTATGAAATTATGGCAAAATATGTTCTATGTATTAACCACAATGTTAAACCTGTGCACAGCATGTTACTGTGTTGTGATTGGGGGCAAAAGAGATTTAGAAATAAAAGTCACTGGTTTTCAGAATCCTACTTCAATCAATGGGGAAACAGGAGCACTCATACATGGTTGTTGGGATTGCAAATTAGTATAATCACTATGAAGATCAGTATGAAGGTTTCTCAAAAGACTAGGAATGGAGCCACCACATGACCTAGCTATACCACTCCTTGGTATAGTTCCAAAAGAATTAAAGTCAGACTGCTAGAGTTATACATGCATACCCATGTTACTAGTAATATAATTCACAATAGCTAAGTTAGGGAATCAAACTAGGTGTCGGTCAACAGATGGATGGATAAAGGTAATGAAATTTTATTTAGCCATAAAAAACAAAATTATGCCATTTGCAGGAAAATGGATGAAACTAAGTATATTATGCTAAGTGAGATCAGCCAGCCACAGAAAGTCAAGGGTTGTATGTTTTCTCTCATATGGAGAAGGTAGAGGAAACGAAAGAGACTTTAGATAAATGAGGAGAGGGACCAGAAGAATAGTGGAAAGAGATTGAGGGATGGAGGTAGGTGGGGAAAAAGAAGAAATGATGAAGGGAACAGTTCAAATAATGCTATGTTCTTATATGAAGGTACCAGTACTAATCTCACTAACATGTATGGGGAGGGAAGAAGATGGAGTGGGGTGAGATGTGGAGGGAACCCCACCAAGCGACTTGTGCATACATGAATGTATCACTTTGAATCTCACTACAATGTACCAATAAAATTGTAAAAAAAAATATGTTCTCCTTTGTTTCCCCTCTCTCCCTCCTCCCTCCTTTCCCTCTTTCTCTCCTTTCCCTTCCTTTTATAAAAGTTGACTAACTATAGAAGATATGACTGCATTTCAACTCTGTCCCATTAAGAAAGTGGTACTAAGGATAGACATGACTAGCTAACAAAATGGATTAATATGAGAAAGAAAAAGAAAATAAGATAAAATAGATTCCGGGGTATTTAAAATGTGCTAGGATCTTCCTTCTCATTCATAATTTTGACCTTTCTTAAAGTTCAAGCATTTTCACTTATTAGTTAAAAACCAGTTATTCAGCCTGCAGACGCAGATGGGCCAGGTTTCAGAGGCCTTTAGCTGACGCAGACTGGGACTGTGCCTCTGTTAGGAAATGGATGCAAAGACAGCGGGCCACACACGGTGTCTCTGGTTTTCCTATTTTCTTGCGTTGTGTCAGTCAAAGAAAACAGAATGGGGACAGGGTGTCTTCACTCTCAACCTGGAGGGGACCCCAAGAACAGGCCTCAGGGCTGCCACCCAGTCATGAGGAAAGTGGACAGATCCTCTGCGTGTGACCCGCAACCCCACTAAGGAGGCTGAAATTCTCATTGGAGATTAATTCTGGGAGTGCTAAAATATTAAAGTGATACTATAGCTAAGACCACGTTGTCATTCAATTGCAAGTCCTTATTTTTAGGGGAAGCTCATTAAAAATGTGATTTTCAGAAACTACAGATTGAAAAGTAGACTTTATAAAAAACACTACAATCTGCCTTTTAATTTGTGCTCTTACTTGCAACTATTAAACTAACTGCTTACAATTTGCTAAATTCATAGGCAATGTATTCTCCTATCGTAACTTTTATAAGTTTATTTTTATTTTTATTTGTGGTACTAGGGATTCAACACAGGGCATTCTACCTCCAAGATATACCCCCAGCCCTTTTTACTTTTTTATTTTGAAACAGGGTCTTGCTCAGTTACTGAGGGTCTCTCTAAGTAAAGTAACTTTTTTTAAGTTTTAAAATTCTTTAACACTACCACAGAAATTTCTACTTTACTGTAGGCATGATAAAAGTGAATGACAGAAAAAAACCAATGTTTCATATCATTTTTTTTTTTTTGGTACTGGGGATTAAACCCAAGGGAGCATTCCATATTCCACCCAAGCTGTACCCTCAGCTTGATTTTATTTTTATTCTGAAACAGGATCTCGCTAAGTTGCTGAGACTATCCTCAAACCTGTGATCCTCCTTTCTCAGCCTCCCATGTACTGGGATTACAGGCATGCATCACTATGCTAGCTTCAGATTTTTAATAGCCTCTTGAACTCTTATAACCATTTTTATCTCAACATGATTTAACTGAAATATGACATCTGCCAAATCCTAGGAGAGTAAGTATCCTTTAGTAATAAGAGTAATCTTTTCTCTTATTAATCCATTTATGTCATGTATTTTCAAACTTCCAGAATGCCAGCAATTTCCATAAATGTCATACCTCAACTTTGTAGGAGGAAGAGTGTGTGTCCCCAGACCAAGAATGCTGCCACTTCAGACTGGGGACAGCCCTGTTCCAACTCACTGAGATAGAGACAGTCACTTTACTGTCAACAATAACAATAGAAAGAACCTGCTAGACTGCACAGGGTGCCAACTTTTTCTTATTCAGGTTACTGAAAAGTGAGCTAATCCAAAAGTTGATCAAGCTTGGAAAGCCTCTATTTATCAGTCAAGTTCAATATCATACGACGAACCTTCCTTTAGTCTGGCTTTCATAGCGGGGAAGAAGTAACTGACAAATAGGATGTTTACAGAAACCTCATTTTTCAGCGGAGGTATTCAAACGCTCACTGTCAGCAGCAAGAGACAACGGGTCAGGTTTCTTCCTTTTTCATAAGGAAGTGAGAGGAGATGGCCAAGGTCACACATAGAAAAATGACAGAAAATAGGGAAGAAAAACCCAATCTTGTATTTGCACAGTTGAAGCATTTTATTGATTTGACTCTTATGTAACAGACCATTTTATTGACTGGCAGAATCCTTTCTGCATTAATATAACATTCAAATGGAATTTTACCAAAGCATTGCCCTAGTTAATCTAATACCCTATCCTGTTCATGCCTGCCAAGATACATATTTACCTGTTTAAGGCTAAACTCAAAGAAGTCAGCCTGGTGTTTCTTAAACTTAGGAAAAGACATTTTTAATGGAAATGGAATTGTATATTTCCATAATGTTATACTTGTAGCATCAGCTGAGAAATCCTGGGATCTCCAAGCTGTCTTCCGCTGCTACACCACTTTGTACTTTGCAATTGATTAAGAACAGCAGAAGCAGTCAGAGTTGTATATCAAATTAGGGCTGATAAAAGCACTTAATGTAGATTTGAATGCCTTCTCAAAAAAGATTTCAACTCCCTTAAATTGACATGACAACAAATTCTTACAGCAGCATAAAAAATATTCACCGAAATGTTATGGTTTTGTCTTACATTTCCATCTGCAGCTCATCAAATGACTAAACAGTAGAAAGGAATTAAACCAAATCAGACTCATTACAGAGTCTGATATGCTGGCAGAATATAAACTTTCACTGCTTAGCATCTGGAGTTTGGGGTGACTAACATTTAAATGCTTGTGCATACAATGTTCTGTGAAAAAGAGAAAGTACTTGTAGGATTATTGGTGAGATATCTGATCACTAATCTTAGCATATAGAAATACATAAATCATTCTGTGTCCCTCCCTCACATAGGCACACCTTCTTTTTAATCCCCCAATATGCTGAAAAGTGAGAGAGCCACTCATAATGAAGGATAACTGGCTTTAAATTTGTTCCATGTAGGTGGGTGATGGCAGGTTCAAGGCCAGCCTCAGCAACTTAGCGAGGCCCTCCACAACTTAACCAGACCCTGTCTCAAAAGAAAAACTAAAACAGGGCTGAGGGTGTAGCTCAGAGGGAGAATTCCCCTGGGTTCAACCCAGGACTACAAAAAATAAAAAATGAAAATAAAATAGGGCTGGGGATATAGCTCAAGGGTAGAATGGGAAAAAAATTATGTATTTATTTATTTGGTGCTGCTATGGATTGAATCCAGGGCCTCACATATGCTAGGCAAACGCTCTGCCACTGAGCTACATTATTGGGCCCCACATATAAAATTTTGAAAAACATAGTAACTCCTCTTCACATGTTTCTCATGAAAAAGAAGCCTATCTGAAATGCTTGAAATGCTTGCTGCCTGGTCTACTGAAACCTGGTCAGTTCCAGTCTGGTCTAATGTAAATGGCTTATGTTTCTTCTTCTTTAGCCTGCTAGGCTATCCTGCTAGGAGAAATATTTGAAAGGGTTCTTACAAAACTCTACCTGCAAACACCAGGCTTCTGGTTGCTCTCTAATGTTGGGAAAGTATGGATCCATGAAGTTAAAGTCAATGGGATCTATCAAACACATCCTCCCAAATAACATTTTCCAGGGGTAATCCAGGTGTGCTGGCACATGCCTGTAATCCAAATACTTGGGAGGCTGAGACAGGAGGATCCCAGGTTTGAGGCCAGCTTCAACAACTTAGTGAGGTCCTCCACAACTTAGACTCCATTTCAAAATTAAAAAAAAAACATAAAATAGGGGTGGGAGTGTAGCTCAGAGGTAGAATGCTCTGGGGTCCAATCCTTAGTACTGCAAAAAGAAAAAAATATCTCCAGGGCTTACACCATCTCTAGAATACCATTGGATACCTCTCCATAGAGTTCTATGAGTCTTGGGAACTTCTGCATTAATGTACCTGAATTCTGAATCCAGCAGGGAGGGAAAGGAAGCTCTGTGGGCTTTGATGTAGCATCCAGAACAAAGTGTCTTGTGCACAGTGTAAGCTCAATAAATAGGTATTGACTAGTGTTGGCCTTGCATCTCTGATGCTATTGAATAACAAAACATGCTGGTGCAGTAACCAAGAAAAACTGATGCTCAGGTAGTAAGTTTTGTAGTGTAATCCAGCACTAAAAAGTAAGTAAAGATGTTTTTTATGGAAAATGCTAATACCTATTGCTCCTCCAAGCCTGGAAGATACAACCTTTCAGACCAAAGAAAATATTCTCTATTCACCTAGCCAACAGTTCTACGACATAGCAACACTTAAATGATTATGATGAATGGGATCTACCAAATGAGAGAGATTATTAAGGAAAAAATGGGGGGGTGCTAAGTTGTATACTATCTTGTTCCACAAATGCCATTCATATTTCTGTGACGTGGTTGCCTACTAAACCTCTGCGCTGGGTTAGCATGCTCATAGTGGGTAGATCCCAGGAGACCCCACATTGTGCAAAATTATAACTGTTTAAATGTTCAGGAAAGAAGGCTAAGAGAAATGTTGGGGTGCGAATAAGTCCAGAAAATCTTAGTATATACATTTTTTTTTTGGATGGACTCACCTCTCTATATCTAAAGTGATAAATACCAAACTATATTGCATTTTAAAAGTTCTAATTTTATTATGTGCATATATGAATGTATTACTATGCATCTCACTATCATGCATAATTATAATGCACCAATAAAACTTTTTGAAAAAAAGTCCTACTCAAAGGTAAAGACTGTGGACTGAGAACATTATTTGTTCATTTAAATCTGACCTGAAACCTTACAAAATTATACCTACACGAAGCCATGTGGGTATCTCATACCACAGAAACTGAACTTAGGAAGAATTAAGCGCTGTTTTCCTTAACTAGGTACATTGAAAAAGAAGCCGGTTTGTTTTCAATCAAAGCATCTCGCTCGTCAAATGAGGTAATGTGCTTGGAGGTAGTGAGTAACTACCAGGTGATAAAAAAAATATAAGGTCCAGTACAGCAACAGATCTGCACAGAGAGCTTATGAGCGGGGCTGTCAAGCTACAGCAAAATGTCCTGTTTTCTTGGCTCCAACTCATATCTCAGCTCGGCTCATTCAGAATATTACATGAGGCGCAAAAATGTAGAAGTTACTAAGAAGATGATCAGGACATATGTGACCTATTCAATTCCTTGAATTGTACCCAAAAGTAAACAAATGAGTCATGAGCATTAAAATGTTTTGCAACAGATGTCTCTTAAATAAAGAGAATATTTGCATGCTGTATCAGTTCAAACATCTAAATATTGGCAACTTTCTCAAATGTTCTGGGCTCTTCCCAGATTGTAAACTATCCGGGTATCTCTCCTCCTTGCCTACCACTACTTGCCTCTCTGCCTTGTATTTCAGTACTTGTTGGCAACTTCACCAACAGCATGGGAAAATAGGCAAAGAAGGTGAAGTTCAATTATTTCACTCTGCCAGTCTTGTAGATGGTTTGATGGAGGAGTGGGGCATCCTCCAGATGCCTGAATTATAGATAGAGTTCTATTATCCCTGGAAAGAGTCTCTGATCTCATTGCTAATGATAATCAGGAGTTTGCTACCATTTCCAGATAATAAACTGAAACATAACTCAGAAAAACCTTAGCACCATAAGCAAAGTACTATTCTAGAAGAAGCAAAAGTCATACATGCAGTTTATTTATTGGAGCTATTTATTTATTTATTTATTTATTTTGCAGTGCTGGGGATCAAACCCAGGGCCTCACACATGCTGGGCAAGTGTTTTAACACTGAGCCGCACCTCTAGCCCTGGAGTCCTTTAAACTATGTATTTATATAGACCTTTAAAACTGGGAAGAATCAACATAAAATACTCTTAACAGAAGAAGAATTGTACCCTTTTACTATAATCTGATTTCATGACGGTGTGTACATGTTTAACCAAAAGGTCACAGGGGGGAAACTGCCTAGGTAGTATCCACAATAAAGCTGTGATGATATAGAATGTGGTAATAATGATGCCTATGTAGTATTTGCAATAATGCAATAATGATGCAGAAGACTTGTGAATACTTAGACCCTTCAGAGAGGCCTGTGCTAAGGGGTTGGTGCTCTCCAGCAAGAAAGAGACCAGGACAGACATAGAGTGAGAACATGTAAGAGGCACACAAGGAGGGAGGGTGGGGCAGGGGAGGCTAAGAACTGGCAGAGGCATCAGCCAATCAAAATGAAAGTACCTATAAAGTACCAACTTCCCAATGATGCTCTTGATCCTTTGGGTGATTATAAAAACAATGCGATTATCAGGTGGGCTTAGGGACTTACTGGCATCCTGGTTTTGAGGAAATCCTTTTCTCAAGTCTCATTTTCCTTTTCCATTTGTAAAATGTGGATAACACATAACCTCACAGGTTGATTGCAAAGAGCCCCCCTTTGCCCAGGGCGGTTCCAGTCGACTCCCAGTATTCCAGCATAATTATTAACTTTCACTCTCTAAAGTGTCCCAGTTTGGATGAATAATTATGCGGTTGCCCTATATATAAGTCACCGAGCATAGTACGTGACGCAGAGTGGCAGTTACTGTTATTCTAGGACTGTTCGTGCATTGAAATGAAAAATATTCCTCTGATTTGTCCTGACTTTAAGCCCAGGGACAGAGCCTTTTCCATTAGAGAGCATGGATGCTGGCTTGGGGTTTTGTTTCTCATGAGGGCTATAAACTACTTCAGCAGGAATGACCTGGTGACCTCAGAGAGTGTGTGACCATCAAACATCTAGTGTGCCAGAGGGACACGGCAGTGACTTCCCTGCTGAGTGCCAGCAACAGGGCTGAGTCTTTCCTCTGTGAAGAGGAGAGAAGTGGGGTAGCTCAGTCACAGAGAGTCTGCCCACCAGGTGCGGGGCCCTGAGCTCCATCCCCAGCAACACACACATACACACACACACACACACACATACACACACACACACACACACACAGAGTTAAAATTAGCATTGATCTTGACATTTTTAAGCCTTTCTCAAAGTGCCCTTGAGGTTCACTTGTCACATGAATAGGCACTATTAAGTCCTGCTCTGCAGCCAATGGAAGGTGTTTCCCATCCCCGCTCCCCCACAATTTCTCTTTGGCTCCAGAGCTAACCCCACACGAATCCTCATTTCTATGTTGGATGAATAATGTCCTTATCAACACAATTTAATTCACTACAACATACAATTTAATTCACTACAACATACTTGAGAGAATTTGACTCTCCCAATGAAGGCACTGTTTTTTTATTTTTGGCAATGAGGATTGAACCCAGGGGTATTCTACCTCTGAGCTACACCCCCAGCCCTTTAAATTTTTTTTTGTTTTGTTTTGAAACAGGGTCTGGATACGTTGCTGAGACTGTTCTCAAACTTGGGATCCTCCTGTCTCAGCCTCCCAAATATTGGGATTACAGAATGCACATTTTTCTAGAGCAATATTAGACACTTTTACAGTGCCCACACCATCCCCTTACTACTGCAAAGAGATCATTCAGTTCCCCCATGGCAGTTCATTTTCAAATGGAATTTTAAATACCTGGAAGAGTTAATGGGCACAAGAATTTTCCTCATGATATAGCAAGATTTGCTGGATGTTATAGGAAGGGTGCGCACTGCCTTGGAAAGAGCGAGGCATTGAATGGGTTCTGAATGCACCTTCATTCATTGGACTGGGTGTTCCCTGGGCACTATGGGGTGGATAGAAACACAAGGCAGTCTTTTAGAGATGTCAGACTGGGTGGGAGCCCACACACCAGCTCCGTGCAGTCATAGAAGACAAGCCCTCCTTTCCTGTGAAATAGCTTGGAACTGGCCACTCGGAACTTTTTTTCTGCAGCAATCCTAAAAGGCCAAGGTGATTGGAAATTCCCGGGCCAACTCCCAGGCTGCTGGAAAGCCTGCATGTAGGGAAGTAGGAATATTCTGATAGTAGCTGAGGTGGAAAAGGGGGTAGAGTTAAAATGTAAATCTGAAGAAAAAAAAAAGATGGTCTAAAGCAAGCAACTGATTTTGACACCTATCCATGGAGTTCCCTTTGTTGTCTTCTCCAGGGGTGTAGCAAGTGTTGACTACTCATAAATCAATCCACTGAGTATGCTAAGGCCAGGGGAAGAAACGGTCTAAGTCTGACTTTAAGTTTAGAAGGGAGGGAGACATTAGAATATATTGATGTTGTTTTTACATTTATTGAGCATTTACAATGTGCTTGATATTATTACATTGAGCCTTCAATCTTAATATCTCACTTAGTCCTATGAGGTACCCATTGTTTTTGCTTCCATTTTGCTGATGGGGAAACCGAGGTAGAGTGGTTAATGAACTATGCAAGGGCACACAGGCACAGGAGCCTGAGACCAGAGCCGAGCCTGTTTGGTCCAGCAACTTGTGTGTCCTGGGTGAGGGCATGCCAGATTAGGGGCTGATGTGTGCACAGGCATGAATTTGGGAACAAATTAGCAAAATGCAGAGGAAGGTAAGCAGACCAAGTGTGGCTGGAGTGGAAACACAGGGGGAAAGAGGACACAAAGAGCGTCCTGACTGGTGGCTGCTGATGCTCGGAGGTAAGAGGGAGCCGAGAAGCAGCAGCCTTTGGCCAGTAGGAGACCACTGAATAACCCAAGCTGAACTGAGGAGGGTGGGGGTGGCTGCGGCTGTGGATGGCGAGCTCCACAGAAAGGCTGGGGAAGGGAACCACAGGACAGGTGTCTGTGGGGTAAGGAAAGGCTCCACTATGAAGTCTGCACAGGACCTGGCATTTCCAGACATGAAGCCATTTGAATTCCCAGCTCCATTCAAACGAAAGGGCAGCCTGACAGGATGGGCGTGCCAAGGAAGAGAAAATGTCAAAATGAGTCAACTACTAAGACTCTCGCCAGGCAGCGACCGAGTTACTTAATTGGCTTATTAATTCTTTGGAGGAGACAAAGATACATACAATTACATTTTCCTCACAAAGTGCCATTTTTTTTAAAAATGGAAACCTTAGCCTGGAAATGCTTACGAAATCCTCTTTCCTCTTACTACCGCCCTGTGAAGCTGCCAGCCACGGTTATAGAGTTTGTTTTATTGCTTTTTAATTGTTGCACCTTTGTAAATAAGCACCAGCATATAATTAGGGGGCTGCTGCTCCATGCAGGTATGTGGGTAGCATCCTCCCTCTCAAGCCTGAGAGGCTAGGCCTGCGCAGGCAGGGGCCATCAGCTCTGGCCCCGTGGTGCATCCTCTTAGCCAAGGTTATACTGAGTAGGTTGAGCCCCGAGGCTTCTGTTTTCTACTTGTCTTCCCCAAAGACGAATTCCTTTCTCTTGCTGCTACTGGAAATATGTAAAACTCAGCAATGAGAACTATGCTGGGTTGTAAACAGGTAAGTGTTCTAACAAGCTTCAAGAAGGTAAGCATAAAGTATATTTCCTTATTCTACAAAGGACGAAAAAAAAACATTCTGACCCCCAAAGGAACACTGGACTCGTCGACTTCACTCTTGTGAAATAAAGAAATTAAGCTGACTGGCAGGGACTGTGTCTCAGTCACCTCCTACCGCCCTACAGCCTGGCGCATAGTAGGTGTTCAATAAATCTTTGCTGAATGAATTGGAAGAATTCAAAATTGTGTCACAGATACTCTCAAAGTAGAAATGAACAGTCATTTTGAACCATTTCCTGATATGTGTACCTGGGGACAGGGGAGTAGTTTAGAAAGGATAGAGAGAATGCATACTTTGTCTAGAGTAATTTGCAAAGAGACAAGGGAAGAGATTTTAAAAGAAACCCCACTAAGTTAGGCATCATCACAACACAATTTCCTATCTAATAGGACAATGACCAAAAAACTGATGGGAGAAAGCACTCTGGTTTTGGAATAATCAAATAGTGATTAAAAACCATGTACCAACGTCAAACTCACAAGTGAGTTCCCCCCTTCCCGCCCCTGTAAGAAAACTGCTCTACAAGCTGCTCTATGTGTCGAATTCTTTTCACTAATCAAAGGGTAGAGAGACAAAGGAAGGTTCATCCTTGAGTGTGAAGTATACAACTAATGAATCCAAGTTAAATGATTTACGACTATAACAGATACAGGAATGCTGCTTGGGCAGCAGCATTGCTCCCAAATGGCTTCCCACTTTTAGAACAACAGCTCCAGACAAGCCCCTGAGTGCATACAGTGGCGCAAAATGACCTGAAAACATGGGTTCTGTGGCTATCATTTAGAGATGCATAGCCCTGAATACCTGCAGGCTGGAGGTACTTTGGCTCTTTCCTCAAAGCAATTACAGCCCAGGTTCTCCAGCTCAGGTTTTGTTTACATAAGAGCAATCCTGGCCACAGGTCATTTGTAGAGGAGATAATTAGTCACCACCTCTTTGAGCATAGGTAGGTTCATTAGTATGCCCATCATATAATATCAACATCTTTCTTGAAAAAAAATTTTTACTTAAAACAATTAAGGATCTATAATACCTGCCAGTCTTTTATCCTAAGCAAGTACAAAAGCTGTTGGTGAAATAGCAGAGACTTTGTTTTTAAAGTGTTCAGAAAAATACACAGCATCATGGGTCACCTGATGGCCTCATTTTACTTTGATCCTGGATTCAGGATGGCTTAGAGGTTGTCTTTCTGAAAGAGCATATTGCTGAAATCTTTATGTAGGTCAGACATGGAACTTCAGAAGCCAGCATCCTCTAAGAGCCTAATGAATGGTTAGGGTCAGAACCTCGCTTGTTTACATTTCAGAAAAAGCACATTATTTGGACTAGAGCAACCATCAGGATGTTTTAAAAATGCAAATATCCACTGGCATTCTGAACAGCGTCCTCACGGACAAGGGAGAGATCAAACAAATCTGCAGATACCTCTGACGTATATTAAAGGTGAGTCTTAGGGTTTGGACTATTAAGTACTTTTCTCTCTTCAGACAATACCCTGATACAACAATTACAAAGTACTCGGAACCCCTGCCACACCCCTCTGATTAAGCTGCACTTCACAAAATATTGAGATAAAGCCTGAACAAATCAAATCAACATCGAGGCAAGAAATGCAGCCTGGGAAGCCTGATCCTGCTCTCGCCGGAGTCAGCTCGCTAGGAAATTCAAGCAAACAAAATCTACTGTGATTCCACCGCAGCCTTTGCACTTGAGCAAAGCTCCTTCAGTCTCTGACGTTTTGATTTTCACAGCAGATGGAAGCGGAAAAAAAAAATACACAAAAAAACTTCCTATGCTCACAAACATAGGCGTCCAGTTGAGAGCTCATTTCTCAGACCTTACGCAACATCCAGCAAACAAACAAACAAACAAAAAAAGGTCATTTTCTATTACTCACTATTACTCCAGGATTTCAGTAAATATTTGATACTGATCTCAAAGAAGCCCGAATCCTGCTGGCTGGCCATGTCTGCGGCATACAAAGAGGCTGGTAGGACTGGGAGCCGCTGGAGGAGCAGGTACCGGCGGGCGTGGAGGAGGGCCTGTCACAGGTTAGTGATGTAAGCGAGGGGTCAGCCGCGGAGGGAGAGGCAGGCTCTGCGGGTCCACCTCCGGCTTCGGCAGGGAGTCCTCATTTAAAGGACACGGAGGAGCGGGAGAGAGATGCTCAGCCGCTCCTCCTCCTCCGGGGCCAGGACTTGCTTCTCATTTGCTGGGTGCGATCTCCCCGCAGCCCTCAGAGGCGGTGGCGGCCGCTGCTTTCATTTCTGGGCTGTCATGACTCGAAATGCCTGCTGCCGGCCGGCCGCCCACATGCTCTGCCGAGCCAGGTACGGTACCGAGGAAGTCCCCACCTGAACTGTGATCCGCTTTCTCCGGGGAGGGAGGGAGTCTGGGCCAGCCTCCCAGACACGATGCAGGCAGGCGGCCTCCCGGCCCACACGGCAGCCCTGGGCTTAGGGATGGGCTGGGAGCGCCGCCTGCCTCCTGCCCCAGCCCCTGCCCCGACCCGAGCCACTGCTCAGCTTCCTGCGCTGGAGGAGGAGGAAGCTCCCAGCTTCTGTGGCTCCTCTGTGGGCAGAAAGGCTTCCAGGGAGCAGCCCGGGTGTGCTAAGGTTGCTCCTTCCCCGTGTGTCTAGCCCTGAAATACACACAACCGCGCCCGCTGCTTAAGCCAGGCTGCACCATGGGCAGCGGCAGCCTCCTGGCAGCAGGGAAGCCAGATGACAAGCTTGCCTGGCTCTTCTTCCCTTTCTTTCATGACATAGTGGAATCTGCATTTTGTGTTCCTCCCTCTCAGAAATGTGGTCCTTTTGAGGGGCACCTGGACCCCAACATGAGTGCCGGAAGGGATGGACGGGGAGAGCGCTCAGTCTGCTTGTTTACAGAAAGCCGCAGATTCCACCACAGATCTGTTCCTCTCTGACCTTTCATTTCTAAGAAGCACCGAACCCCCCCAAAGCCCATTTCATCTATATTAAAAAGATCAGAAGCAAAAGCATTGGATTCCTTGCTGTACAATGGCTTTTTGCTTCATGAATTCTTGATATCAGATGTCCTGATTTCGGTGAGCTTTGTTTCACATTATCACTTAGCTTGACTAGGGGATTAAATAGGAGTATTGTATTTTAATAACGACGGGCTGCATTTGAGCTGCTGAGATTTGGCCAAATATCTCCTAAGCCACAGGGTCCTCCCCCCTCCCCAGTACATTTATGATTTTCCTGAAAAATTAATAAATTAATAAACTATGTGATAATTATTTAACATAACAAATGTTGGACAACCCCCCACCCCACCCCCCACACACATACAAGTTGCACTTTCTAGATTAAGAATTCACTTGAGAATAGTAGGGGCCCGGTGTGGTGGCGCACACCTGTGATTGGGAGGCTGAGACAGCAGGAAGATCACAGGTTTGAGGCCAGCCTCAACAACTTAGGGAGGCCCTCAGCAACTCAGCAAGACAGTTTAAAAAAAATATAGGGCTGAGGGTGTAGCTCAGAGGTAGAATGCCCCTGGGTTCAATCTCCAGTACCACCAACAAAAAAAAAAAAAAAAAAAAAGGAAGAGAGTGTAATATACTTTTTAGACAGAGTTTTTAAAATTCCACACCAAGTAGCACTTTTAGAGCTATGCCCTGAAATGTCCCTGCTTATCAATATAATGAACTTTTCAAACTCTTCACACTTCCACAAAGGCAAGCACTTAGCCACTCAGATTCCTAACCCCACCCATCAGATTGGGGTTAACCCCTGAAATCTCTCATCAGATTGACTTTTTCATTCATATGCATAGTAAAGTTGATGGGCTGTTTTCTTTAACATCCACATTTCGAATATAGGGATTCTAGGCCACATTAGATCCAAAGGTTTTACTTCCAAACAATTAGTGCATCTGAAAACAAATTCATGCGTGTGCCCCTGTGGTCTGGTAGCTCTCCCACCTTACACAGCAGAGAATGACCACAACATGGCTTTAAATAGATGATGCGGGCCCTCAAGGCAGGGCGCAGGGTCCTGCCAGCACAGCCCTTACTAGCTTTAAGACCTAAGGCAAGCTATTAACCTCCCTGAGCCTTGGTTTCCTCCCCTGCAAGATGAGGATAACTGTTGTACTTGCTCCCTCCAGTCGCTGGAAAGAGGCAATGGCGTCACCTATGCAAAGTACTCAGCGCGGTGTTTTGCACACAGTGAGCACCTGGTTGAAGTTTATTATTTATTATTAAGCTTAATTAATTTATTTTTATTCTTTTTTTATTATTATGAATGCTTAGTGACTCCAGAACAGAACTTTTTAAAAGTAAAATCCTTTTTTGAAAATCATTTAGTAGCTGGGCGTGGTGGCACAAGCCCGATATCACAGTAGTTGTGAGACTGAAAAGGAGGATCATAGGTTTGTGGCCAGTCTCAGCAACTTAGCGAGACCCTGTCTCCAAATAAAAAATAAAAAGGGCTGGAAGTGTAGCTTGGAGGTAGAATGCCTCTGGGCTCAATTCCCAGTGCCAAAAAATTAAAAAAAAAAAACCAACCAAACAAAACATTTATGACTGAGAAGGTATATTACTTCTTAACACTAATAGTAATTATCTGGGGATAGTGGGTTAGAGACATTTAAAATCACCTGCAGTAATCAAACATTCTAGTCTATATTTCATTCAAACATATAGAGATTCTCTAAATGTTTATAAAAGAAATCCTAACTGGCCTTTAAAAAAGTTTTCAATGGTACTGTACCAACTTGCTGCAAGCCACTCATTTATATTTCAAAGGAACCCATCATAAACATTGAAATGCTACTTAGAAAAGGATGTTTTTTTAATGGCATCTAGCTTTCCCTGGGAAGAGTGAATCAGCAACTAGGAGCCGGGTTTCTGTCTGTTAGAACCCCGATCTGCCCAGCGCATGCTTTCTTTCTCATTGGAGTACCTTTAACGAGAGCATATATTGTAAAAGAACAGAAAAGGCCTTTTGTTTTGCTGAAAGGCCTGCAAATCAAATAGAATGACACCTGCTGCAAGCTGGGATGAAAAGCTTCTCTCTCTCTCTGGAGGGCTTATCAAAAAATGTAGTTGGAATTGGCACCTGGACAGAGGTGCTTTAAAATGACAATAAAATTTGAACCTGTACTTCGTGACTTCAGTTGTCATTGAGGGGACCTACAGCTACCTCAGCTTTCAGACCTGTAAAAACAAGGGATCCCGCCTTTAAAATCTTGGGAGAGCATCCGATGAACCTTTAAGACAGAAATTACGCATAGATGTTGGGGGATGAGAAGAAGATAATGGTAGTACAGGAAAAGTGGAAGACCCCAGGAAATAGTATCAGAGTGGGAAAAAGTATCTGAGACATGTGATAATGATTAAGAGATCATCTACATTTATTGAACATTAACACTGTGCTAAAATACACCTTTTAAGATCGTGTGTGTGTGTGTGTGTGTGTGTGTGTGTGTGTGTTGTATGGGAATTGAACCCAGGGACATTCTACCTCTGAGCTACACCTCCACCCTCTTTTATTTTTTATTTTGAAATGGGGTCTCACTAAATTGCTGAGGTCCTCGCTAAGTTGCTGAGGCTGGCCACGAACCTGTGATCCTCCTGTCTCAGCCTCCCAAGTACTGAGATTCCAGGAGTGTTCCACCACACTCGGCTTAAAATCATATTTAATCCTCATATCAAACCTATGAGGTAAGTACTATTACTAGCGTACTTTACAGATGAGAAAATTGAGGTTTAATGAGGCATAAAATAAAGGTCAAAGTCAATACCTGGTAAAATTTAGGTATAGCCATTTATCCTAACATTATTATTATTGATGTTGTTGTTGTTGTTGTTGTTGCTTTCAAATCACAAGCAAGATGAGAATCATCTTCTTTAGGGAAAGTTCAGGAAGAGCTCTAAGCCCCTCATCATCACTGACGGAAGGGCTTCAAGTCCTGCCAGCCCTCCCAGCCCCCTCTCTGCTCATCTGCCCAGCTTCTGCCTGCTTGAGCAATTGTTCCCTGAGAGCTATAGTCCCCTGAAGGAGCCTAGAGAAGAATGCCATTATTTTTCAAGTGAATCTGATTTACTGTAGAGGTTGAGGTCTCTACAGGGGCTCCTGACCCAGAGTGGAGGTGAGGAGACTGCGGGTGGAAATCTAGCCAGAATTCCACTCTCCAAGTTGCCAGAGGTAGTGATGGGCTCTGTCTACCTGATGGAGGACTGCACCAACCCAGGGCTAATCCAGAGGAAGGAGTGTCTACTTTGTGATCGAGACACTGCATGGGTGTTATGGTCTGGATCTGGAGTGTCCCCCAAAGGATCCCATGTTGAAGGCCTGCTCCCCATTGCAGCAGCGTTCTGAGGTAGGGCTTTGGGGAAGGGACTGGATCGTGAGAGCTCTGGTCTCATTAATGATGTAATCCATTGATATTCATAACTTAAGGGACTACGGGGAGGTGTTGGAAACTTCAGGAGGTGAGGCATAGTTGGAGGAATTAGGTCACTACGGCCATGCCTTTGAAGGGCGCATTTTGTGACCCCCTTCCCCCCACACACCAGCCACCATGGAGCATCCTCTTTCCTATCACCACGATGTTCGGCTTGCCTCAGGTTCAAAGCGATGGAGCCAGCTGACCATGGACTGAGACCTCTGAAACTGTGAGCCAAAAGCAACTGTTCCTCCTTTCAGTTGATTTCTGTCAGGTATTTTGTCACAGCCGCGGAAAGGTAACTGACACAATGGGCTGATGGCAACCCTGGGTGGCACTGGAGGAGCCAGGAGGGCACAGTGCTTCAGGAAGGGACTGACTAACAGGTCCCTTATGTCCCAGCTTGCTGAGGAGCAGTGTGGGACGAGGGTGGTAGAGGGTGGTTGGATTACACCTCGGTCGGTGGCCTTTGCCCTTCCCCTGCCTTGTTTCCTATTATGACCGTCTCCCCCTTCCTCCAGAAGAGCTGTTTCACTCAATTTGGTGTCCTCCACACAGTAGGTCCTCACGCAAGAAACATAATGCTGCATGAGTGAGTGAGCAGGCCTGCCATGCCCGCCCAGGGTTATCTGCTGCCTGTGGGGGAAAGCGTCCAATAGAAGTGCAATCGGCTTGCGCTGTCATTTGTATTTCATTTACGCTTTCCTAACATTGCGGACAAATCTTTGAGACGAAAAATGTGTATTCAAAAATAAGATGTGGAAACAAAGCTAAGCAAACAGTCTGGCTGCTTGCCAACCTCGAGAGACATTACCTAATGATTTTTAAGCATCTGATTGAGTTGATTGGGTTAGGGTTGGAGTCCGCCCCCTTTCCCGGTGGACGGGTGTGCGTGGCTACCCACGTGTAATTACTGTCACAGAGTGACGTGCACATTCATGCACAGAATGTGTTAGGCAGTACAGAAATGCTTCACAAGCGACCTGAGCAAACAAAGGAAACTCACTTTGTGGAAGAAAAATAGAAATGCTTTATCAGTTTTTGATCAGCAGTTTCAAATTCCAAAAAAGTATTAAGCATATTATATTGCCACTACTATTCAATGTGTCCTAAGAACTGTTCCAAACCAAACGAATGCACCCTGGTTAAAAAGACAGCAGCTCAGATCAAAGGTGAGGAGTACAGAGAGAATTTTGCTTTTCTATAAACAGTAGAATGAATAAGAGGCATAGAGACAACCTGAAGAACAAACTGCAAAATAAATAACAAACTTCTCTTTTGACCTGTTGTAGAGGCACAATTTGGGCTGGTCTATCCCATCCTAAGAAATCTTAGAGGAAAAAAATAAATAAAACCATGACACATAAGCATAAAACACAATAATCATCCCCTTAAAAAATCCAACCCACAGACATAAATCCTCACAAACATAGATTCTGAGAGTTTTGAAAACATTTACTCCATTACTCTCCACGGCAAATCATTTTTTTCAATGGAACGAAATATATTTAAATTTTTTGAATGCAACAGAATTTCACTGAAGCTTGTTGGTGAACAGATTCAGACATAAACAAGAAAAATCTTGTTTCCTAAAACGGTTTTCATTAAAACAAAAACAAAAAAACAGCAGCAAACCCATTTTTTCTTCCCTACCCCAGATCCCCTGCAAAGGACTTTTATAAGACAGTGAGGGCCAGGACAAAGGAACCTGATGATGGCCCAGTGCGACCCCTTAAAGGATTTAAACAGGAGAAGACAATAAAAGACACAGAGAAGTGCAGCTGGGAGTGGGGGAAGAGCCTGGAACCCACCCCACCCTCTGGTCTGCGCTCTGCCCATGGAAGGCCCACCCCATAAGCCCACTGTGACCCCTGGCGAGTAGTGACATTTATTGAATACTTAATGTTGAGGCCTTGGGCCTCATTTGCTCAGAGAACAAAGCTAAACTAACGAGCACACGTGCTGGGCACCTCTAAAACTGGCACTGGGACCCTGGTAGAATGACCTGGAACTGTGGCATCGATTACCCCAGGTTTCCACCCTGGGGAATGAACATTGGGCCTCTTCCTGGACTCTGCTCAAGACAACTGAATAGTGGCTTAGAGAACAAATATTCAGAGGATCTCAATTAGAAGGGGAGTGATACTGCACACCAGTGTCGAGTCCCTGCTCTATCACACCCGGGCCGTGTTGCTGGCAAAGTTGCTGAGCATCTCCTGGCCTCAGTTTCCCTGTCTGTAAACTAGTGCTGATCACGCAGACCTGTTACAAGGGTTAAATGAGCGCCCAGGCAGGTGACAACTGTTCAGCAGCAGATCTACACTGAGCAAGGAAATCAGAATATGCAGTACAAAGGCGGGCATGGGTGCACACCTGTAATCCCAGTACTTGGGAGGCTGAGACAGGAGGATCACAGGTTCAAAGCCAGCCTCAGCAACTTAGTGAGGCCCTCAGCAACTTAGCCAGACCTGGTTTCAAAACAAGCAATCAGGCAAACAACCAACTAGGGCTGGGAGTGTAGCTGGGAGGTAGAATGCCCCAGGGTTCAATCCCCAGACACACACACACACACACACACACACACACACACACACACACACGAATATGCAGTATAAAATGTCCCCTTCAATCCACAGTCAGATTAGGAACAGAGGGAGAGAGAGACCCAGCTTCCACAGAGGGACCCCCACCCCCAGCCACCTCTGCTGGCCTCCATGGTGAGGTGGATCTGCCAACAAGGCTGAAGGTTTGTAAAGGCAAAGAAAACCTTAACATATGCACATATAACGGGGTAAACCTCCATCTGACTAGAGGTTCTGGTGTTAGTTTAGTATCATTTCAAATTTTACCTGACTTAGTCTTCTTATCAATGTCTCAAAGTAGGGCTGGCATATTTGGACATGATTATTAACGCAGAATCTGAACGAGGAGATGCTATGGTTCATACATATTTTGCACATATAAAAATTTAACTTCAAATTCTGCAGAGTAAAGGTGTGGCATACTTAGCATTTAATGCTGTATTTATAGGCGTGTCTACAAAGAAGAACACGTGGGAGGGTTTTCCCCACTGCTCCTTATCATGAAAACAGACTTTACAGACAACTTTACCACCCTATTTTCAAATGCCAGAGAAACGACTCACATGCATATAGGCCCAATATAACTAGCTATGATAGTAGGTGACTATTAATACACGATTACAAAACATTAAGTCTTTTCTGAAGCAAAAAATAAAAGCATTTGCTTTTAATATTAGTATTTACCAAAAGTGAACAGATAGGTACTGCTTAACAGGATAAAAACCAATTATAGTTACATCAATTGCCACCACCCTTTCCCAAACATTAATAGCCTTGTACGGGAGAATTAAGAATATGTTGGTTGTTCTCTGTATGAATTATAATCCAACAACACACAAAAAAGAGCAGTCTTATAGTTGCATTAGAATTATTGGGTAATAGCCATTTCTATGAGTTAGTGATTAAAAATTTGCTCCAACCTTTTTAAGGCTCGAGCAAATATTCCTACTTTTATTCTACCACCATTCCTGATTTCATCCCAAAAATAAATATTAAGAGTTTAAGTAGTTGGGAACAGATCATTTTTTAAAATGTAATATACACAATTACTGAAATCTATAATTAAAAATCAATGAAACTGGGGAAATTAGAAATTTTGATTAGTTTTATCTATACACTCACCACTTAAATTTCACAGATACTTAAACTTTTTCCTTCTAGGAGTGACTGCATGTTTACACTTACCAACAATGGCTGAAGAACTGGGAATCAGGACACTCTCTGTTCTGTTTCTTATTTTGACCCTGATACTATGACACTGGACAAGTTATTTCTCTACAAAATGAAGAATGCTCCTTTTCGCCATCAAACTGTTTCATAGGGCAGGCCCTCTCATATTTTCCATATTATTGGGAGGAACCATGGCATGGGAAAAAAACAGAACACTGGGTAATAAATTATTTTATGTAAGTTTTTGACATGTGCTATTTAAATTTTTTGGCAATGGATTCACCTTCTCAATAGTGCTTTGATACAGCGAGGGTCGAGAGCATCCATGGATGTACACATACTGGCTAGTTGGCAAGAGAAGTTGACATATAGGACCAAAAAAATAATTAGGGATGAGAAAGAGATGAATCAATATGAAAATGACCAGGTCATCCACTGTGAAATTGAGGCAATATGAAAGTGCTTTGCACAGCTTAGAGAAAAACCGATAGCAACTCTACCCTGGGCATGTCCTGGAAGCCAGGGACAGACCCTAGCTGAAAGCCAGGTTATTATCACAGAGAGTAAGGGTGGCAGAACTGAGGAGTTGACAGTATGGACAGCATGGCTTCATTTGGAACTAACACTTTATAAAGAAGTGTCTTCCTCACTGAGTGGCACTGGCTCCACCTTCAAAGTCTTCCGAATGGCCATCTGTTCAGGGAGCTGTCTGGTGCAGACCCCCTGGTCCCTGCCTTTTAGAAGCTTCTGGGGTAAGCCTGATGGACAGAAGGGCCCAGAAGCACACACACCTCTCCTGCTCCAGGCATCGTTCAGATGCTTTAGAAAATGTAACTGAGAAGGGGACAGTCTATTTTGCAGGACCTAGAAAGTCTTGCAAGGCGTGTTTTTAGAAAGGGTGGGAAATCACCACCCTGTTTTGACCAGACAGGCAGGGCTTTGTGCAGGAGGGTGGGGCTTTCAGAAACGGAATGAGGGACAGCTGCAGCAGGAGGGCAGCTGGTGGGGAGAGCGATTCCAACAGCCCTGCTCAGTGGAGGAGTCAGAAGCCAGTGGAGAGTAATGAGCTTTGCAGATCTCCAGCTGGGTGAGGTCACTGGGAAGACCAGGAAGCAGAAGTGGAGGATCACGATTCTGACCCTCAGTGTTAGCTGTAGAGTAACCCAACTCACCGTCAGGGCAGCCCCTACACCACAGTGACCCACCTACATGTTTGTCTTAGTCCTTTCTTTTCTTTTCTTTTTTTTTTTGTGGTACTGGGAATTGAACCCAGGTGCATTCTACCTCCCAGTTACACCCCCAGCCCTATTTTTTATCCTTTATTTTGAAACAGGGTCTAAGTTGCGGAGGGCCTCACTAAGTAGCTGAGGCTGGCCGCGAACCCAGATCCTCCGGTCTCAGCCTCCCAAGTACTGGGATTGCAAGCATACGCCACCACGCCCGGCTTTAGTCCTTTCTTATTTATAAGATGCACATGATACTATCCTATCTGCCTTTTAGGTAACCTCGGTTCATGATCTAAGAGGATCCCGGGCAGATGGAAGGGCTTCCTATTTCTAGGGCTCCATCAATGCAAGAATCACACAAATAGGAGGGCAGGTGGTCCCTCCTCAGTCCTCCATCCTAAAGAAATCCACAGGCACTTCCCCAGTCATTGACCAGTTTGGGGTAAGGACATGCCGGGGGGTATCCTGCTCTGTAAATGGCCATTCATTGACTCCAGGAATGTGCGGGTGGTTTGCCTGGGTCTTATCCAAATGCCACTCTGGCCTCTCTGGATAAATACAGGATGGGTGGTAACTCTAGTTGGAGAAATACTCCACCCTATCTCCAGCCTTATTTTTCTACCTTATTTGCCCTAGGGGAATGTTTTTTCTTTTTCTTATCCTTTAAATTTATTTTTATTTTTATTTTTTTTTTTTAATTTTTTGCGGTACCTGATTGAACCCAGGGACGTTTTACCTCCCAGCTACACCCCTGGCCCTATTTTTTATACTTTATTTTGAAACCGGGTCTCACAAAGTTGCGGAGGGCCTCTCTAAGTAGAGAGAGAGAGAGAAAAACAGGGAGAGAGAGAGAGAGAGAGAGAGAGAGAGAGAAACAGGGAGAGAGAGAAAGAGAGAGAGAGAGAGAGCTGAGGCTGACCTCGAAACCGGATCCTCTGGTCTCCGCCTCCCAAGTACTGGGATTACAAGCGTGCGCCACCACGCCTGGCTTAAAATTATTTTTAGAAATTAACTTTGTCTATGATTTCTTATATCATTACCTTTGTATATCATTCCTCATATGTATAATTTATACTGTGTTCATTAAAACAATAGATAGCAGAGCATGGTGGCTCACACTTGTAATCCCAGTATTTGGGAGGCTGAGACAGGAGGATAGCGGGTTCAAGGCCAGCCTCAACAACTTAGTGAGACCTTCAGCATTATAGGGAAACCCTGTTTCAAAATAAATGATAAAATAGAGCTGGGGGTGTGGTTGAGGTAGAATGCCTTTGGGTTCAATCCCCAGTCCCAACAGAAAAACAAACAATCAAAAACACAATGGGTACCAGAAGAGTAAGGGAAAGGGACACGGGTGTGGCCTTCTGTTGGACTTTTGGATGAAAGATGGGATGCAGAGGTCTTTTGTGAGAAGAGTATTAGTCAGAAAACTGAACCTGTCAAAGTCAGCTTCAGCAACTTAGAGAGACTCAGCCACTTAGCAAGACCCTATTTCAAAATAAAAAATAAAAAGGGTTGGGGGTATAGCTCAGAGACAAAATGTCCCTGGGCTTAATCCCGAGAAAGAGAGAGAAAGGAGAGAGAGGAGAGAGGAGAGAGAGAGAAGAAGAAGAAGAGGAGGAGGAGGAGGAGGAGGAGAACAACACTGATGACGATGGAGGAGGAGGAGGAAGAGAGGAGAAGAGGGAAGGAGAAGGGGAAGGGGAAGGGGAAGGGGAAGGGGAAGGGGAAGGGGAAGGGAGGGGAGATGTTTATTGACCACAATTTAGGATGGGGGTGTACTGGGAATTCTAATATCATTCTACAGCCCCTCTTCCAAAACACTTTTCATCTATAAGATTTTTTAAAATATTGGTATGTCATCTCTGAATTTCATCCTTCTTTCCATCTTTCATCTCAAGGGTAAAAACAAACAAACAAACAAGCAAACAGAGGAGAGGGAAAAAAAACCCAAAAAGCTGAACACGGAATAGACACAGCAGCACTGTCTCAGTCGCTGTTCAATCTTCTCTTACAGATGAGGAAACTGAGACTTATAGAGCCCCAGTAGCTAGAGCACAGCTGTGTAACGACCATAGCAACATGATGGCACTAGCTGGCTATGGGACACAGCTCAGATTGGCACTCAGGTCTGACGCCACCCGTGATGGCCAACAGAAATGCATGTGAGACACACATGCAGCTTGAAATATCTGAGTAACTACATTCAAGTAACTAAAAATAAACTGGCAAAATTAACATTAACAACACATTTTGTTTAATCCACGATTCCCAAAATATTACCATTTCAATATGTAATAAATACCAAAATTGTTAGTGGCATGTTTAATTTTTTGTACTAAATATTTGAAAGCTGATATGTTTTTTATGGCATGTGTAAACATAAAACATCCACATTCTAAGGGCACAATAGATATCAGTGGCTAGGGGTTCTCTTATTGGACGGAGAAGCTCTAGAAGGTTCCTAAATGCTTTCTGTGCCATGAACATTTTGATAGTCCGGTGAAGCCCATGGGCTCTTCAGAATAATATGTTTACACAAATAAAAATACATAGGATTACAATGAAAATAATTTTTTTTCTCTTTTTTTGGTACTAGGGATTGAACCCAGGGGCATTCTAACTCCAAGCTACACCCCTAGCACTATTTTATTTTTTTATTTTGAAATAGGGTCTCACTAAGTTGTGGAGGACCTTGCTAAGTTTCCAAGGCTGGCCTCAAACATACAATCCTCCTGTCTCAGCCTCCCAAGTACTAGGATTATAGGCATGTACCATGACACTCCAATAAAATAAGTTATTTTGAAATACAGTTATCGAATTTTTAAAAACCACAAAATTATGGTATTTGTATATACCCGCATTGTGTGTGTGTGTGTGTGTCTGTGTGTGTGTGTGTGTGTGTGTCTGTGTGTGTGTGTGTTACTGGGGATTAAACCTAGGGGTGCTCTACCACTAAGCTAGATCTCCACCCTTTTTTATTTTTTATTTTGAGGCAGGGTCTCATTCAGTTTCCAAGGCTACCTTGAACCTGTGATCCTCCCGTTTCAGCTTCCGAGTCTG
>PVJS01000504.1:0-127251 GCA_004027185.1 Glis glis | reverse complement strand
GGGACTCCAATGACAATGGAGAACCCTCAGTGGTGCAAGGGAAGGGGTACAAGGGAAGGGTAAGGGTAAGAAAGTAGTGAATCCATGGAATTACTGTCATAAACAAGGTGTATATATGAGATTATGCCAACATCATTCTCAGTGCTACATGTGGGGGGGAGGCGGGGGGGAGGTGGGGGGGAGGGACACCAAGAGCTGTATGCATGTATGTTAACACCAAACTGATACTCAATGTGATGTGAGACTACAATGCACCAATAAAAACATGAAAAAAAAATAAAACTTTGTTGACATCTCTCATCTGTCATCACCTCCCCTCCAATTCTCTTTGACCTTGCAGGTTCGTATCTAAGGTCACGTGCCAGCTTTCCTTCCAGCAGGGCTTCCAAGGGATTGCAGGGAGAGGAAGCTGTATCTTCTGTACCTCGCTCATCCAGGAGCTTGGCTTTTCTTTGCTGCTCAGTGTGACACAAGAGAACAAACCCTGAGCCTTAGTTCTGCGAAACCCATAATGAATGATGAGCTCTTGGGTAAGACAAGAAATGCCTCTAGCCTCGGTTTCCTCATCTGTAAAATTAGTTGTGCGAACTGATCTCCAAGATCCCTTCCAGCTCAAAAGTGCTATTGATTATCTAACCTCCATCTCTGGCCCTCAGAGAAACTCTCAGAAGCTGCTAGTGCTTGATATCTTAGGGCAGGCTGTGATTAATCTGCTGGTTTCAGAAGACCTGGCTCTGCACCCGCCTCACAGGAAGTGCCTGGGTTGATGAGATTTCCATCCTCTCTGGCCAGGGATGGCTCGCAGGAACTCTGAGGGGACATTTCAGTCAGTGTGCTTCTCTCTAGAACTCACTCAATATTTTCTCCCTTTGGCACCTTCAGAAAGCTTTGGAGAAAACATTAGCTTTCAATCATATGGGGACTTCTGGGCTTTTGCATTCACTTTTTCTGCTTTTTCTAAGATTAATACTGTCTGGAATGGATTTAGATAGAGGGGCCAAAAATGAACCCTAAATCTATAGCCTAAACACACACACACACACACACATGCACATGCACATGCACACACACAGCAATGGAAATATTTTAGTTGTCTCAAAGTCTTCTCAGCAACCTAGCAAGACCCTGTTTCAAAACAGAAAATGAAAAAAAAGGGCTGGGATGTAGCTCAGATGTAGACTGCTACACACACACACACACACACACACACACACACAAACACACACACAATAAATAAATAAATACACACATACATACATACATACATACACACATTCATTCTCCCATGTGTCAGTGAAGGGTATTTGCACTAGAGGGAGTTGTAGCTTCTCTCTGACTCAGCTGTTAAAATCCAGTCTGTCTCAATCCTGCTTCCCTTTTCTGTCCCTGCAAATTATTTGATATATACTGTGTAGCAACCTTTAAAGACCATATTTGAATTCTTATCTGAGCCAAAGAGCATGCCTATCACAGAAAGGCAAGTACTTGGCTATGTCAAACTGAGCCGAGCACGCTGTCTCTACCCAGAGCCCGAGTGTCTCCTGTCCCACCTTCAGACCCGGCTCAAATGTCACTTCCTTCGCAGATGTTTCCTTCACTGTCCCAGACAAGGTCAGACACTCCCTCCTCGCTTTGATCCTGATCACCTTATAAATCGATTGCAATATATATGCTGCCATTAAAATAAACATCTCCTTGAATTATAATTACATATACAAGATAGGATGTTACAATGAAATTCTTGTTGGTTTTGGACGAGGCCTCAAAGGCCGTGGCCAAAAAAGGGGCTGCCACATTTTAGAAGAGAAGCAGATAATTGGTATAAGAATAAATTGAACTGAAACTGGCTGTGTGAGGGCTAATTTTCTACCGCCAGCCCATATAAGAGGAGGCCCAGGGAGACTACGCCTCTGGAGGGGTTTTTCAGGGTGATGCGCCCCATCCCTCTGCTCTACCCCGTCACCACCATCAAGGGGGAGGGCAGTTCAAGGACGCATGCGGAGGCTTCCAAGTCCCCACTGGAGTGTGCAGAATGTGGGGTATGCCACCTGGTGTCCCCGGGCAACTTTAACCACAGCACGTGGCCAGGGCTCCAAGGCCAGAGGCAAGGCCAACAGGAGAGGCTGCTTAGAGCAGCGGCGCCTCCACCGATGGCCCCACCCGGCTTCCTGTTCTGAATGTTCTCATTGTGGGAGATGCCTGTGGGTTGTCTTCAAATGGATCCATTCCAAAGGGGCAGCAGAGGGGAAGGGGCTAGAGAGAGAGAGGTGGGCTCTGGATGGTCAGGAGCAAAGGAAACAGAGGCCCCCTGAGAAGAGGCGTAGCTCATGGGAGGGAGGGAGTGTAGCTCCAGGGTGAAGCATCGCATCGTGAGGAGGGCGCCAGACACAGGAACGCAGGCAGAGAGAGAGAGACAGAGAGAGAGAGAGAGAGACAGAGAGAGAGAGAGAGAGATACAGAGACAGAGAGACAAAGAGACACAGAGAGGCAGAGAGACAGAAACAGGGGCATAGAAACAGAGGCAGAGACACAGAGAGACAGAGGTAGAGAGAGATAGGAATAGAGAGAGACAGAGAGGCAGAGAGACAGAGACAGACAGAGGTAGAGATAAACAGAGACAGAGATGGAGAGACAGAGGTAGACAGAGAGAGAGAGAGCTTTGGGGGCCTGAGCAGCCCCAGGTGGCCATGCCAAGCCCACAGCCACACCTGCTGTAATGTGAAGCCCCCTCTCCTCCAAGGCCCTTGCCTGCATGAATCTTGGGAGGGTGGGAAGAGGAGCCAGCGTGCTGGGGTGACATGATCTGAAGAGTAACCAAGAAGCAGGCACACTTTCCTCGCTGCTGTTGCTGCCGAACACGCTGCAGCAGCCAGCGCTCCTCCATCTCTATTCTATTTTACTTTTAATCCACATCCATCTCTTGTTGATGGCCACACCCTCAACACCCTGTTCTCTCCCTCACCACCCCCACCCCCACCCTCCGAACCCAGCTGAGGCATGCATCTAACGGGAATCCAGGCCTGGCGATCCCCAGCTCTGAAACGCTCCACCGTAGTGGCCCACCCGTGTGAGGACGGCTGTGGGGATCGTGGTCCCCACGACACACCAGGAGCGGGAGGCTTGCCCGTGAGTGAGGAGGCCAGTCTGCTCACAGCGGAGGTCTACCAGGAGGGAGGGCACAGGGTCCAAACAGCATGACATGCTCTGTTAGATCAGGGACCAAATGCAGGCTGTGGGGTACTGGTCCAGATCAGGGAGCCCGGGAATGGGGGTCTGCAGTCAAGCTGTCCTCTGGGACCTGCTGCTGGATGTGACTGGCCACCAGGCGGGGATTCAGAAGTAGAGCCTGGTGCCCGAGGAAAGAGCCCTGTGTACAGGAATGGGTAAACATGTGATTTTTTAAAAAAAATTTAACATATAATTCCATTCCACTTTTTAAAAAATTAGATTCCCTAGCATGCTTCTAGACCTGGTAGCTTTCAAACATAAATGAGACGGGGATTACTTGGGGAGCTTATTCAGACACAGATCCTTGGGGTTCACACTCATTGCAATGTGAGAATTTGGGGTGCACGTTCAGATATGCATTGTGATGAGTTTCCCAGGTGATGTGACTTATGACTCCAGACAGCTAGGCACTTGGTCGAATGCCCACCAATTTCCATTTGACTAATAGCTGAACGCAGGCTTCGTCTCTTCTGTTTCTCCCTGCAAGGGTCGGGTAATTAAAGCTGAGCCCGTGGGTGAGCAGTTGGAGAGGGCTGGGGTTGCCATTAGATATTTCTGCAGTCGCATGACAACGGATTATTTCAGCCCGCAGAGAGGCAGGTGGGGACCAGGGCTGACAATGGGCAGGGTGGCCTGTGAGTCACTCTCCTGTCTTCCCGAGTGTTTGCCCACACGGAAGACTCGCGCTGTCTCTTGGTAATGATGCTGTGACACCGTGCTTCCTCCTCGGCACTGCCTGCTGAGTCATTTATAGGACACAGAGGATGAGGAAAGTAATTAGGTTTTGTTTTTGTTATTGTTGGGTGATTCAAATGCGGTCATTTTCTTGTCATTCCTGATTTCTGAAAAGTATACTGGTCTGTCACATTCACATGTAGAAGCCAGAGGATGTTTACAAGTTTTTCTGCAAAACAACTTGTTTCAAAGCTGTCTTCCTTTCTGTACACAGCAGAGATTAAAAATAGAAGCCATTAGTCCCAGAGAGAGTTGGGCAGATCGTGTAGGTGCTGAATAACTTAGATACTTTAGGAAAAGCCCACTCTATTCTTTATTTTTGGTAGAGGAGGCAGAGTTTCCAACAACAGGTGGAACTAAAACAAGCAACAACCTGTGGTGATTTTGTTTCTCAGTGACACAAATAATTCCTGGGACACTTGCTGACCGGATGACTCGGATGCCAGGTTTGAATGCAAAGAAGATGCTGGCTGGCAAGTGCGACTGTGGTTTGAGCTGTGGCTTCTCAAGCCATAGATCATTTCTAGACGCCATAGAGTGTTTTTTCTCCCTTGCTCTGCTTTTAATATCTACAGCTCAAGGGCACAACGAAGCTGACCAGCCTCTTGTGGCTGCGCACTTAGCTTCAAGAGCTTTGTGGCTAAGTGACATTATTCATTCACTCATCCATCCATTTATTCAACACATATTTATAAAGAACTGCATGCCAGATACTGTCCGAAGCATTGGGGATACAGCAGTGGCTAAAACAGGTCACATTTCTGCGATGAGGTTGTGGTTTGACTCTGGCCCTTACTCCATGGTTTGGGTATGACTTTGGAAATCTCACAACAGTTCCTGCTCCTTAATCTCCTCGTCTGCCTGATGAGTTTCTTGTGCTATCAGTGTTTCCTAAATGTTTCTGGTCATAAGAGTCACCAGAATGCTCCACAAGCACAAACCCCTCCCCAGAGACCGATTCAGAATGCGAGTCCAAGGCCGGGCGTGGTGGTGCACGCTTGTAATCCCAGTACTTGGGAGGCAGAGACCGGAGGATCCGGGTTCGCGGCCAGCCTCAGCTACTTAGTGAGGCCCTCCACAACTTCATGAGACCTGGTTTCAAAATAAAGTATAAAAAATAGGGCCGGGGGTGTAGCTCGGAGGTAAAATGCCCCTGGGTTCAATCCCCAGTACTGCAAAAAATAAATAAATAAATAAATAAATAAACAGAATGCGGGTCCAGCCTTGTCAAACAGAGATCACCTGGGAGTCATACATGTACAAGTAATTCTGGTATCTTTAATGCATTATACTCAATATACTCTCAACATGCAATCAATACAAAAGCAGTAATGAGATGTTGTGTATTCTTTCTTTGTGTTGAGTCTTCAAAGTCTGCTGTGCATTTGACATGTTTCGAGTGCTCAGTAGCCACCTGGGACCACTGGCCACCATGCGGGCAGAACAGGCAGCCCTGGAGTCAGCATTCAACAAGGGCTCCAGGCGGTTCTCAGCATGGAGCAGGTGTGGGGAAGGCCAGGCTGTGCTCTCTAAGGAGCTACCAGGGCTGACCCACCCCCGATGCAGCGGGGCGGGGAGGAGAGCGGCGTGTCTGTCCCTCCACTGACAACAGACACACGCTCCTGTTTGCAGACCTTCTGATTTATCGCTGACTCCAAGCTCCCCCGTTTCCTCCCTCTGCCGTCCTTGATGTTTTCTCAGCTGACAATCAGGGCTTCTTAAGGAAGACACAATGGCACTGGAGAGGATACAAAGAAGAGAATTTTTTTAAACTTATCTTTTTTTGCCCTATTTTTATTTTTTATTTTGAAACAGGGTCTCGCTAAGTTGTGGAGGGCCTCCGAAGAAGAGAATTTTAAATGATCAAGGGAATAAGGAGGCTGTCTGATGAGGATAAACTAAAAATAACAAAAGTCTTCGAGCTGGAACAAGAAGGTTGAGATACAAGGGTGATCAAAGTGGGCAGAGTCATGAAGTAAATGGGGATACTGAACGTGAATGTTTTGAAATCCGGAATGGTACAACAGAGACTATTGGATAGCTCGAAATGGTTAGCATTAGGACAAATAATGGGAAAGCAACATTCCAGGCAGCAGACTCTGAAGTGAGAGAGCCCATTCCCCGTGGTAGAGCAAAGGATAGAATGCAAACGGATCGGAGCAATGTTTTGGTTTGGGTCATAATGTTTTAATGTCCTGAAACATTCCTGATTTCCTTAGTAAGTAGTTAAGACTGGTTTTAGAAAGAATGCTTTTAATCTATCCATCCACTGACTCATTTTTATGTTCATTAAACTCATAAGGGTCTACACTGTGAAATGGATATTGTTGGAGGTCTGAATATGTGGACCTTCATTTAATACACAAAGCAATCCTACCAAGTAGATGCTCTCTCTCTACTTTAAGATGTAGAAATAGGCCCTCGGAGGTTGACTTATCCCAATTCATTTGGCTGGTGCTATAGTTTGAATGTGTCCCCCGAAAAGCATGTGTTGGAAACTTCACCCCCTTTCACCTGTGCGTAAAGGCAGGACATTTCAGAGGAGATTAGGTCAGGAGGCCTCTGCCCCCTTCAATGGATCAATGCAGATTAGAAAAAGGCTTGCTTCTGTGGGTTTTATTTATTGCTCTTATTTATTGCTCACATTTATTTATGTGATGGCTTCTACCCCAGGAAGAGGCAACGAGAAGGCCCTGGCCATATGCAGCCCTTTGGTCTTAGATTTTTCAGCCTCCAGAGTCATCAGCCAAGTACACTCCTGTCCATTTTAAGTTACCCAGTCTGTGTTATTCAGTTATAACAGCCCAAAGTGGATCGACAGCTCAAAAGTAGTGTTAGAGCTTGGTTTAAAACTCCACCCATTTTAGTTAAGTCCGATGGTCTTTCCAGGATGCGAGGCCAGGTATCTGTGAGGCTGACCCTGAGCATTCTCTGAGCACGCTGGACAGGCCCTCCTCTCTCTGAGAGAACCTATCACCAGGCTGGATTCAGCACACCTGCCAGGCCCCACAGGTCAAAGCCAGTGTTCGCAGAGCCCTCCTCACACACGGCAGTGTGGAGACCCATGCCAGTGCCAGGAGCCTTTGAGCTTCTGCCACATAGCTGCAGGCGTGTTCAATCAGTCTGTTTGCTAAGCTTTCTTGGAGAAACACAGAGAGACAACCTTTAGGAGATGCTGAACCTTGTTAGAACCACAAGTGCACACACTATGGAAGCCAGTAGGACAATCTTCTCCAACTTTATGGTTCACAGCGACGGCCCAACTGCTATATATTAGCGAATTTAGACCAAGGTTGGCATAAGAATCCACAGTCTGAAGCTCTCTGAGTTGGTAGACTTTGCCAACAATGACTTTTCAGTATGCAAAGTAAGTCAGAATGCAACATTTTATTTCTCAGTACTTGTAGAGACGCCTGAAATATATCACATTGGAATACAGAGTCATTAGGACTAATAATACACAATAATGAGTGGCAGCTTGTAATCAAAGATGAAATGTTGGAGAAAATTATTCATGGTGACTTTAGAAGCAAGGCTTAAATTTCTCCCATTTGCTTTTGCTGTATGCTATTTTTGAGTTTTACATATATGCATATATATGTATATATACTTTTATTGGTGCATTGTAATTATACATCATAATGAGGTTTAGAGTGATAGGAACACACATGCACACAGAACTTGGTGTGATCCGCACATGCCTTTTTCTCCACCTGGAATGTCCTCCTCACTCACCACTGTCATCTAGGTCCCATCCCATGATACCCAGTGTACTCGTTGAAGAGAAAGGCTTGCTGAAGTAGCAAATAAGCCCCTATATCTTAACTCTGTGATGCCTAAAGACAGTATTTCTTGCTCACAACACAGTCTGATGTGGGTTGAGTGGATTTCTTGCATGGGCCTCCTGCACGGGTCTCTGCATGGGCCTCCTGCCCGGGTCTCTGCATGGGCCTCCTGCCCAGGTCTCCTGCACAGGGTTTCTGCATGGCTCATGTGCAAGTCTTTCCTGCATGACTCTACTCTTAGGCTCTCTTAGTGGCATGGCCTTTCTTATTGTTAGAGACTCAGGGACCTAAACTCTTCCCATATTTCAGCTCCTCCATGTCCAAGTCCTCATAAGAGAGATATGAGTATATAATAAGAGGTAGGGGAGAGGCAGAGAGAGGTTGAGAGAGCATAGAGGTGCTTGTATTTGCCTCAGGCATCAGGCAGTAAGGGACACATCCTTCCTGCTCATCTTCTTAATGAGAATTAGTCAAATGACCCATCCAGATGCTCTGGGCCTGGGATGAGGAGCATCATGTAGATATCTGGTGAGTAGGAACAGTCTTGTGGTTCCCCCTCCACCCAGTGCCTTGGAGAAGCCTTCCCTGAGACTCAAGCTTGAGCTCTCCTTCCACAGGTTGGCCCTGAGTGTGCCCCTCAGTGCACTGGCTGGCTGTGAACTCTTTCAGGGGAGAGTCTTGTCCTCATCTTTATGACTCAAGGCTATCATGGTTTGTCCACCCTTCCTTGCGTTTCCTCTTCATGGTGCTGGGCACGATGCCTTGCTTATCATTGGTGACTCCTTGCTGAATGGATTGATGTCCTTAGTTGAGGGCAGAGGGTTGAAGGCTACTTTGGTCACCAGGCAGGCAGAGAAGAAAGTCCCCGCTCACCAGTCACATGAGTGAGAGGGCCCCGGGGGTGATTGTCCACTATAAGTGCATTCGTCTTCTGTCAACAGTGTTGTCCTAGTTGTGTGAGTTAAGTCAGTCAGTGGTGCTCTGTGGTTCTAGAACATAGAAGTTTCCAGCACATCTCAGAGGTTCATGTTTATGTCTGGAGATGACAAAAGGTGAGATTCAAATACATGATTAAGTGAAGGAGGTGGAGCCTGGGGAATCATTAAAATATGACTTGTGTTCACATATTTGTAGGTCTCTATTATAGGCTGATGAAAGTTCTTTGATACCAAGGGTGGGGGGAAGTATAGTTTATAGGGAGATAGATTCAGGTTCTCCATTTGGAAAAAAGGTCAATATAACAGGAAGTTTCCAGAAGCAAGCAGGGGCTGTCCATACACAGGCAGAAGCAGGTGTGTCTTGCTGGGTACGTGGCAGGGAAGCTCCAGCCTCAGTCACAGCACAGAAAAGACAGTGCGATTTGGGTTCCTCTCTAAGATTTCACAGCACCATCTTGTCTTCGAGTCTGAAATGAGCCAACTGAGTTTGGCTTCATGAAGCCAATGGATCACAAGGAAAACAGGATTCCTCTCAGGACTTTGATAACTAGCGAGGAAAAAGCATAAAGAAAACCTGAAGCAGAACATTATTCTTGGCCACTACCCAGCTGCCCAAAATTGAATCCTGCTGGTGCGCAAGGCCGATTGGAGTCCACCTCTAACCTCAGCCTGATCTCTGCTTGGGGAGGATAAGACATCTCAGATAACCATTAGAAGTCCATGCTGTAGCCACACATAAATGGCAGAGCCCTTGAGGGCAGCAACTGGACTCTTTACATCTTGCATAACCCCACAGCCCCACGCTCATGCGTAAGAATAGAGCAAATATCCACAGAGGTCAGCTGACCTCTTGCGATATGAGACACCTAATTCCCCCAACACACATCTGTTCATTTAGTCACAGTTCTGGGGCTCTGCAGGCTGCACATACTGTGCTGAACAGGGCCACAGCAAAATCCAGGCCCTTGGAGCAGGGTGTGGGGCACGGAGACCTCAACATGTGAACAATCAAAGAAGCCCTGCCAGCTGGGCGTGGTAGTACACGCTTGTAATTCCTGTACCTGGGAGGCTGAGACAGGAGGATCGCAGGTTCAAGGTTAGCCTCAGCAATTTAGTGAGACCCTGTTTCAAAATAAAAAATAAAATAGTGCTGGGGGTGTAGCTCAGAGGTAGAATGCCCCTGGGTTTAATCCCTAGTACCAAAAAAAAAGCCCTGGCATTCTACTCCCGAGCATCTTTCCAAAAGAATTAAAGTCAGAATACTTTCATTCTGTAGTAGTGACACATGCATACCCATGTTGATAGCAGCACAATTCACAATAGTCAAATTACGAAATCAGCCTAGGTATCTGTCAGCAGATGAATGGATAAAGAAAAGGTGGTGTATACAAACAAAGGAATTCTACTCAGCAGAAAGAATAAAATTGTGTCATTTGCAGGAAGACTGATGGAACTAGGGAATATTATGTTGAGTGAGATCAGCTAGTCCCAGAAAGTGAAGGGTCATATGTTTTCTCTCATATGTGGAAGCTAGAGAGAAAAAAGAAAACATAAGGGACTTTAGATAAATGAGGAGAGAGACCAGTAGAAAAGTGGATGGGGCTTGGAGAAGGGAGGTAGGGAGGGGGAAAAGGAGGCTTGAAGAAGGATACAGTCCGAATAATGCTATGTCCATATATGAAGGTATCACAGCCAGTCTCACTAACGTACAGGGAGGAGGATCCAGAGGGGACACACCGAGTGCTGCATGCATGTATGTTTCTACCACTGTGCACCTCATTATGACATGTAATTACAATGCACCAATAAAAGTGTATTTTAAAAAATCAAAGAAGTGCCGGGCGTGGTGGCGCAAGCTTGTCATCCCAGTACTTGGGAGGCTGAGACCGGAGGATCTGGGTTTGCGGCCAGCCTCAGCTACTTAGTGAGCCCTCTGCAACTTCGTGAGACCCGGTTTCAAAATAAAGGATAAAAAATAGGGCCGGGGATGTAGCTCAGAGGTAGAATGCCCCTGGGTTCCATCCCCAGTGCTGCAAAAAAAAAAAAAAAAATCAAAGAAGTGAGCTGATGGGGTGGTGAGTGGAGTGGAGTTTAAAAGCAAGAGTGGGGGTGGGGCAGGGCTATGCTTAATAGAGCCAGTGGCCTGGAGGAGGAGGAGGAGGAGGAGGAGGAGGAGGGGCTATGGGAGGTCATAGGGGAAATGCATCCCTGGTAGAGGCGGCTGTGGTGCAAATACATTAAGGGGAGGGTGACTTCAGAGTATGAGGAGGAGCAGAACAGTTGAGTGTAGAGGAAAAAAAACCAAAGGGAGGATTGTAGAACTGAAGTCAAAGAGAGAAAGAGACAGGGTTTGGTGACTTGGAGTGGCTGGGCAGTGGCACCTGGCCCTGGGCCCCATCTGGCCAAGGCCTCCCCACCTTTGGGGTTTCAAATTAACTGGGAAATCTAAGTGGCAGCCTTCACATTGAGTCCCTAGGCACTGTCAGCTACTGGCACAGCTGAGTCAATCCATTGGGCACCACCGGGATGCCAGAGGGCACGGGGGCGACGCCACCTGGAACCTGTTTGGACTCAATGCAGGACTGAAGGGAATGTTCTCTCCCCACCAGACGCCTCCCGTCTCAGAGTGCTTAGGCATTCACACACCCCTGAGAGGCACTTTTAAGTAGCAAATGGTAATGACATAATAGAAGCTGCTCACTTAAGCCTTTACAACAACCTTATTGGCCCCAGAGAGGTTCTGTTATGGACTGATGGTTACAGCAATGAAAGGTCAAGCTAGGATTCAAACCTCAGTACCTTCAGAACACGTGTGCTCTTCCCACCACCCGCTGAGGACGTCAGACAGTGTGTTTTGAGTACAGGGACTAAATGACCTGAGAAGGTTCCAGAAACACAGTCCTAATGAATGACTAACAGCATCCTACCTATAGGTCATGAATTGTGTGTAGACTAATAAGCAAGCACAGAGTGTGTCCACATCGCTTTATAGTTTATGACTGTTGGCTACCTGTACTGAGTACCTTTGTGGAGTTGCACTATGCTAACATTTTACATATTTTATCCGTAGTCTTCATAGTGTAATGTATTATTTGTGAATATGGGACTCAAAGCCCAGAGAAGTTGCTAGCTTGCCTGTATCTGCACAGCCTGGTGCAGACACGCTCTCTCTGGAGTTCACTTTCACCTTTCCATGTAAATTCCTGACGTCCATTCAACCCAGCTGTGCCTGTCACCTTCCCAGCCCTCTGCGTAGTATCCCTAGCTCTCCATAAAGTCATCAATTTGCTAAAAATAACTCCGTAGCTGATGGATTTTTAATGCAGGAGGTTGCCTCTGGCCTCTCCCTCTAAGTCCAAGGCCAGGGGACCCAGACGCAGGATGTACCAGAACACGGCTGACTGAGCCTCCCGCCCTGATGCTGCGGTCTGCTGATTCTGCCTTGACTCCGCATCTGCTGACCAAGGGGACGGGGTGGCTGGGGCATCTGGAGACTGGGGTGTCACTCTTGTTTCTTTTGCTTCTCACACACAGCCTGGGGCAGATGCAAAGACATCACTCAGAGCTAATTCTCTAGGTCCTGTCATTTAGACCATGAGCAAAGGGAGAAAGAGCCCTCGGATCCCCCAAATGCCCCTGTCCTGCGCAGCTCCTTCTCGCCCCAAAGGCCATTCATTCCTCAGTAAACACTATAAGACAAGCCATGTCTCCAGGTCATCGATAGGCAGGGTGAGCTAAGGCCGTCCTGAGAGCAGACAGAGTGGCTCGGGGTCCGACACCTCCAACGTGCTGGGAAACTGACTCAAGACACAAATTTGGAATCACTCCGAGTCTCCGACCATGTGGAACGTGGGAACCCCAGCTCAGGAGTCTGCAGAACTGAATTCTAGTCAGGGTTCTGTCAAAAGTAACTCTTGGAAAACACACTTCACCCCTGGGGGCCTCGGTTTCCGTATCTGCAGCCTGGGGAGGACAATTCTGGTCTTATCATCTTTGTCACATGGACAGCACAAACTCAGCACTGTCTACAGAGCTGGGCTTGCTTGTGAAATCGCAGCTCAAAGCATGTTCCTTTGCCCTCTCCACAGACCATCTCAGCCCTGCTCTGGCCTCTCCAGTCCCATGGGCTCCCTTCCTGAACTCGACTCTCTGCATAGTCATGCCTGGGAACACCGTGGGTCCCACTGGCTGTCACTCCCTGACCTTGCCCGTCCAGGGGGTTGTCCTGTCTGCTGTCTCAGCCACACTCCTGCAAGCTGAGCCAGAGATTAAATCTTGCTCACCTTTGGGTTTTTTTTTTTTTTTTTTTGGTTCTGGGGATTGAACCCAGGGACATTCTACCTCCAAGCTACACCCCCAGCTTTATTTCATTTTTTATTTTGAAACAGGGTCTCACTAAATTGCAGAGGGCCTAAGTTGCTGAGGCTGGCCATGAACCTGAGATCCTCCTGTCTCAGCCTCCCAAGTACTGGGATTACAGGTGTGTGCCACTATGCCCAGTGGATCCTGCTCGCCTTTAAGGATGGAGAAAGGCTGGGGCAAAGACGGTCACAATGGTTAAATTAAAATGTGCCACTGTGCGTTGATTAAAGACTAAATACACAGAGAATCATGCTTTTCTAAGATGATAAAAGAATAAAGGAATATAAAAATATAGAGAATTCAATTACTAACAAATGAAGAAAGATTTGATTAAATGAACTGTATCAAAATTCAAACTTTTGCTCTTCACACCTTTAAGAAAATAAAAAAAATTATAAGTTCAGACCAGGAGAAAATATTTCCCCAGTCATGTATCTTATAACCATATAATCCAAGAACTTTTATTCCTAATTATAGATCCAAGAGAAATGGAAATATATATCCGCACAAAACTTTAAATGTGAATTTTAATAGCAGCATTGTTCAGATTAGCTTGAAACTAGAAACAACCCAAATGTTTATCATCGGGTGAACAGATAAACAAAATGTTGTGTGTATCAGTATCTATACGTATATGTCATGGAGTAGTATTCATCCATTCAAAAGGATGAACTGTTCAAATACAGTGAAATCCCCTGGTGAATCTTAAAACAAATATGCTATATGGAAACAAGCCAGATGAAATGAATTCAATTTGTGTGTTCCCATTCATACAAAATTCACTCAATTCAGTGCATGTGAATGATCTCGTAGATATGTGAGGCAGGAGGGACAAGATGGTGCAGTGATACTTCTGTGGGTGTGGACATGTCAAAACTTCAAATTAAAATAAAAAAAAACATCAGCCAGGTGTGGTGGTGCATGCTTGTAATCCCAGTACTTGGGAGGCTGACATTGGATGATCTGGGCTCGCGGCCAGCCTCAGCTACTTAGTGAAGCCCTCTGCAACTTAGTGAGACCCTGTTTTGAAATAAAGAATAAAAAAATAGGGCTGAGGGTGTAGCTCGGAGATAGAATGCCTCTGGGTGCAATCCCCGGTACCACCAAAAATAAATAAATAAATAAAATAAAAACATCAAACAAATTATGATTAAAAGCAACATAAAGCATCAAATTACAAACTTTAAGCATTTAACTCATAATATAGGTCAATTTGGCTCAATAAAGCTATTTAAAATACACCTAAAAGTGAACAGAGGGAGAGAAATTGTATATTAGAACTAACACCAGAAACGGAGTAGGGAAATAGCAGAGAGACAAAAACGCAGGAGACATACAGGACACACACGGCCAAGGAGACTTACACCCAGCCACGCCAATCATCACAATAGGTGGGCATGTTCTCTACACTCTTAGCGAAAGTCACAGGTTTTTAAACCTGATAAAAAATAAAAATCCAGCTATCTAGGCTGAGTGTTACTATCTAGGCTGGGATTACTGCACATGCTAGTAATCCCAGTACTTGGGAGGCTGAGACAGGAGGATCACCGGTTCATGGTCAGCCTCAGCCACTTTGTGAGGCCCTCCGCAACTTAGCGAGACCCTGTTTCAAAAATAAAGAATAAAAAATAGGGCTGGGGGTGTAGCTCAGAGGTAAAATGCCCCTGGGTTCAATTCCCAGTACTGCAAAAAAAAAAAAAGAATAAAATAGGGCTGGGGGTATAGCTCAGAGGTAGAATGCCCCTGGATTCAATCCCCAGTACCACACACACACAAATCCAGCTATCTGCCGCCCAAAAGAGAAACACTTCAGATGTAAAAGAATGAAAAAAATATTCCACACAAATAGTATTTGTGAAGGAGCTGGAATGACTGTATTAATATCTAGAAAATAGATTCAAAGATAAGAAATATTGCTAGAATCAAAGAGGTCCAGTTCACAAGGATATATAAACATATAACAAAAACATATAAAAGTTATTAATGTATAAACATCTAACAACGAAGTCCTGGGATACATGAAGCAAAAACAGACAAATGAAAAGTACGATGACTGAAAGTAGCCAAAGCAATTTTCATTACAATTATCACATGATAAGTTTAAAATGTAGAATGAAGCTACAGTTACCAAGACAGGTGGTGCTAGTGTAAAAATACACACAGAGATCAATAAAACAAAATGAAAAAAGTCCAGATCTATCTATCTTCTTAATCATTTGGGGTAGTTGATTTATGACAATGATGCATTCCTTATTCAACACATAAAAATAGTATTTTCAGCAAATGGTACCAGGGGAAATTGTATCTCTGTGGAAGGAGGGAAGGAAAGAAGGAAGGAAAGAAGGAAGGAAGGAAGGAAGGAAGGAAGGAAGGAAGGAAGGAAGGAAGAGGCAATTAAGCAGGTGAGGCAGGAGCAGTGGTGCATGCCTATAATCCCACTGCTTATGAGGCCGAGATAGGAGGATTGCAGGTTCAAGGACAGCCTCAGCATCTTAGTGAGACCCTCCCTGTTTCAAAATAAAAGAAAGGGCTGGGGGTATAGGTCAGAGATAGAATGATCCTGGGTTTAATCTCCAGTACAAGGAAGGGAGGAAGGAAGGGTGAGCAGGTAAGTAGGATGTGGTGGTGCACGCCTATTATCCCAGTCTTTGGGAGGCTGAGGCAGGAGGATCACAGGTTCAAGGACAACCTCAGCAACTTAGTGAGACTCTCAGCTTAAAGAGACCCTGTTTCAAAACTTAAAAAGGGCTGGGGGTATAGGTCTGAGATAGAATGCCCCTGGGTTCAATCCCAGAAAGAAAGAAAGGGAGAGAGGGAAGGAGGGAGGGAGGAAGGAAGGATTGAGTCCCATACCTCACACCTGTTGGGCTCTCCACCCAGTGCCATGAAAAGGCCTGGTGGATTAACAGAAGCCTGCTCTAGAGTACGGGGCCTCTTCCACGTGGCAGTGACTCAGCATAACAATGGCAAAGATGGTGCCGGTGGACCCCTCAGAGGGAGGTCCCGCGGTTAACCCCACCTAACCTCAGGAGGGCTATGATAGGCAGTTACCTCCTTCCGTGCTCACGGACAACAGGTGCCTTCGCCTATGATAGGTTACAGGGGGGCATAATGACCTGACTGTTCCGTGCCATTGGGCCCCACCTTATCGCCCTGGAATTTCCTTTATGGCCTTTACTTTAAAAGTGCGACTGTCTTTCTAAATAAACGAGTTCTTGCTTTGACTTGGCTCCCGGCTCCCGGTGTTTGATCGAGCCGCGACACTCACTTCCCTGCTCAGCTTGCGCCGCTGCTCAGGCCGGATCCCGGCACACACCAATTCCTCACCAGCCGACTGTCTCCTAACTTATGTGGACTGCTGCCCTCTCCACGCTGCCTCCTCAGAAGTCGTCATCCTCTTTCACTTGCCCAAGCCAGAGAGTCCCTAGTCAGTCTCTGCTTTCCTCTAAAACATTCTGTAGTTGTATCAGACTGAAAACCAAGTAAGATTTGAAAACCAAGTGAGATCTTCTTCCAGGAGGTTAGGAAATGACTGACTAGTGGTCTTTGGATAACAAAAGGAAAAATTCTCCACCTTAACGTAGTCAGTAAACCTCATGTGCTATGTGCGGCCCCTCTATTTTCCCCCAGAATGCTCTTTTCTTATTTTCCAGTGCTCCTCACACTGTTTTTAGGTCGCTGAGCTTGTCCTACGCACTTTTCCCTCCCAGTGACAAAGCCTCTGTCCACACTGCCTGGGAGCTTCTCCCCACCATCCTCAGTCGACTTCTACTCACCCTTCCCTTCTCGCTAAGCACAGTTTTCACCTACATTCTCACGACACGGTGCAGCTCCCATAATTCCTTGATAGCATTTCCACATTTGTAATTTTCCATTTAATTTTATAATCATTTAATAATGCTTTCCCTCCACTCTAGACACGAGGAAAGGAATTCTGTCTATTTTTGTTCACCATTTTATCTCATTACTGAGCACAGTGTTTGACATTTAGAACATACTCAATAAATCTTCCCTAAACAACTGAGCGGCTAAGTGAATGGAAAATTCTGAGATGGAAGCGCGCCAGAAACAAACATGAAACTGCACAGACACTGTGATGCTGGCTAAATCAGTACAGGGACTGAGGCTCAGCCAACTCTTCAGTGCCCTCTCCTCTCCTCTCTCACCTGCACTGTAGAGGCCTGCTGTGCCTCAGAGTTCCTCTTAACTGCCAAGTGGTGTAGGTCCAGGTGGGAGGAGGACCCCTCCACCACGCACACACATTGAACAATTTGGCCTCTGTTATTGCTGCATATGTCATCCCAACCTGACTATTATATTATAACTTGCATTTTATGGGGGAATGCTAATATTTTCTCCCCTAAATTTGACAGTGCTCGTATTTTCTCTCCTATCAAATCCCTAATCATTGTTTAAGACCCAGCTCTAAAATTACCTCCTCGATAGAGTATCCACGCATCTTCCTGGCAAAGTTTTTTGTACCCCAGCTCTGAGCACGCACACCACTCATTAAAATATATTGATAATACTTAACAGTTGAGGGCCTATCTGATTCTTCGCCACCAGACTGTGGTCCGTTTGCACCTGTAGTTCCTGGAATGTAGCTGGCTGAATCGATGAGCTCATAAACCAGAGTTGCACGCTGAGCTATTCCTATTTCCATAAATGGAACCCCTGAAGACAACATGGGGTAGTTTCAGGCATCAGTGATGGACAAAAGGGAGCGGTTTTGGAAGGGGAAGTCCTTCCTGGAGCTCTTGTGTCATAGCATGGACCCTGGCAGGGTGTGGTGGGACCGAGCTTGGTGAGGCCACAGAATAGAACAGCCAGGGACAAAGTAGTTAATTTCGCTTCATAAGGAAATATCAGGGATGTAATCAAACAGGAAGAACCACAAGATACTAAACCAAAAGAACCTCAGGAAATCCACAAATGTCCCACATGGGGATGGCTACACTCAGCGTTCCTCTTACTGCAGCCAGAGACTGGCAGGCACCCAGCTCAGCAACTTCAGGATGCTTGGACAATTTCTCCTCATCCTCATGTCAAATTCCCATCTAAGGGCCTATGCCCACTGGATCTGACCCATAACTGGTAAAGTGGATCAATGAAATCACTGTTTTTCAAACTATGGGTTACAACACATTACTGGGCTGTGAAATCAATTAGCAGGTCACAGAATTTTAAAAATACATACCAGCATAGTGAAGATGAAAGAATCCAAGTGTAACATAATTAGTAGGAGTACGTCTTGTATCAAAGTCACAACATAACATGCGTGTCTTTATTGGGATTGGTATATGTATTTTTTCCTCCTCCTCAGCTGCCACTTGAGAATGCTTTGTTAATGTGCCTTTGTTAATGCTTTGTCAATATGCCCATTTCAAGTAATCAAATAAAATCCAAGGAGTCCTAAAGAAGAAACTTAAAGATGTAGGAGACCATTCTGTTTTGTATTTAAAAGTCCCATCATAAATTCCCTCCCTTAGCCTGATTGTAGGGTGCTGCGGCAGCCCTCGTTTGTGCATCTGATGTCCCTGGACCTCAGCTAAACATCCCATGGGCCCTTGAATGACTTCAGACAACAGTGAATAGCAAAAGGCAACAAAAATATTCACTTCTGAGAATCAATATTGCCCCCTTCCCTGGAAATGAGGAGTAATTTCCATTTTGGGGTGAGCTGACCAGTTTGAGAGGTTAGGGCTGGGCTGCTGAGCCCAGTGAGCGAGGATCTGTGGCTGTTTCCCCCACCCCCGTCCCAGGATCACCCCAGAGAGCCCAGGTCATGCCCACAGTGGGGGGCAAGCCCTTGTTTACATGGCATCACCAGAGCAGAGCCATGCTGCTGTCTCTTGGCACAGCCATCAGGGACCCCAGTGGCAACCATGTGCAGTCAGAATGGGTTTGACGTGTCTGGACTCTTTCATGACCTCAACTTGAGGGTTCCAGGTGTAGGGAAAGGTGGAGGTCAAGTAGGGGCGGAGCTTAAATTGGCTTGTCTGACCATCAGTGGTGTCATTTGGGTCCATTCTCTTGTGGACAACTAGGCACCCTCAAGATGGTTTATTTCTGATGGATTAGGCCAAGATGGTGCATCTCTCTAAAGGTGCCAAAGAGGAGCAAGGTGTTGCCCTGCTGCTATAATAAAACACCACAGATTGGTGACTTCTATGCATAGAGATTCATTTCTCACAGTCCTGAGGCTGGAAGTCCAAGATCCAGTTGCTGGCAGACTCAGTGTCCTGGAAGAGTCTGTTTTCTGGTTCTCGGATGGTTCCTTCCAGGGTGGAAGGGATAAATGAGCCCTCCAGGGTCCCTTCTATAAAGGCGCTAACCCCATGCATGAGGCTGTGCTCTCAGGACCTCATCACCCTCCAAACACCATCAGCTTGGGGTGAGGATTTCAACATGAATCATGGGCACCATGAGCATTTGGACTGTATCAGGTGTGAGGGGACTCACTGGAGGGGACACTGGACCAGCCTCTCCTTGCCCTGCCAGCCCGCGACAGGCTGCCAGCAGACCCTGTGCATATCCAGCTTCTCCCTCGTTGGCATGGGCAGTGGGGCGGGGCGCCACGATGGTAAGATGGTCCTGTCTCCTTCCTCGGGGCTTGGACAGGATCAGAGGAGGTGATACATGCCGTTTGGAAAACCAAATATCTCCAAAGCAAGTTAATCTATGTCAGTCGGCCTTGTTTTGTTTCTTCTGAAAGCACAGACTTTCCTGGAGAACTGTTATAAAAAGTTTAAATGGACTTATCTTACACCCTACAAGAAGTAGCCTGCTGGTGATAGAAGTCATCTATAGCTTTGTTCCAGTACGCAGGGATTAAGAAATAATCTCCAAATTAAACTCCATTACACAGTTGAAGGTTTCTTCTTATTAATTTTTCAATTGAATAATTGAGTTTGTTAAAAAATAAAGGGAAATTTGAATATAATTCATCAGCACCTCTCTCCAACTGCTTCAAACTAATACCATAAAAAGCTATCTAAATGAGAATGTATTTTTTTAAAATCAGAAATATGGATTTATCTCATCCCATAAAACTTTAATAATTAAATATTGTGTGCTTTTCATTCAATTATTGTGCAAATGAATTATGCATAGGAAAATACCTGGTGCTTATTTCCTCGTTTACATTTATGAGTAGATCTACATGCCGATGGCATGTCGGGTGGAATGGGCAGGCAGGGGCAGCTGTGCCCCCCACAGAGGCTCTGAAGCCTGAATTGGGACAAGGGAAGAATAATTGGAGAAACAGGATGGGATTTGACCACTCTGGCCACTGAAGCAATACTGGCCACCAAGAGCACTTGCCATTCCAGATAGCTATTGTTGCTGAGAAGCGACGTATATCTCAGAGATGGTCTTGTCTTAAAATTAATCTTTTAATTTTAAAAATGAGATGGAGACCTGTAATCTCTTGCTTAAGGTCACATGGTTTTGTCCCTGTCTGTAACCCTTACCGTCTGGTCCATCTGATGCTTGGCCTCTGGAATTCATCCCAGTGGCCGGCTGAAGCAGAGCATGTCAGGGTCTCTCTGCCCACCCAGTGGTCTTCAGCTGAGCATGGGGTCCAGCTGGCTGGTCCTGCTGGGTGTCCTGTTCCAGGGTCCTGCTGCTGGACTGACCTTGTCTCTTGACAAGTGTCCACACATGGCTTCACATGCCTGGCAGTCTTCCTTGGAGCTTGTGGCTTGGGGATTTGGTTGGACCCCCTGCTCTGCCCTGCAGGATCCAGCATCACACACCCTCACCCCCATGTGTTCTTCACTGTGTGGGCTCCCTGGGTTTGGCTCCTTTGTTAACTCTACATTGTCCATTCAAACCGATTGCCCCAGAGTGGCTGCTTAGTGCCTCTCACTATGCCTCTTCCCGCCTGGCCAGGCAGATTCACCCTAAAGTCCTCAGGATATCCCGCTACCAGATGGGTTTCACCACCTGCCTGATCCATGCCCTTTCTATTCCAGAACTGAGTTTGCAGGAACAGCTGCTGCTGGCCATTTGGCTTTCCTCTTGTCTACCAGGTTTGTTCTGATCCCCGCCCCATCCTTCAGCATTCCTGCCTTCTCTCAAATGAGGGTCCATCCATGGCCTGCACTTCAAACTCCTTTGGCTTTTGGGCTTAAGACATCCCTTTTCTTTTTCCCCTTCCTTCCTTCCTTCCTTCCTTCCTTCCTTCCTTCCCTCCATCCCTTCCTCCCTCCCCTCCCTCTTATTTCTTTCTTTATTTTTGTGGTCATGGGGGTTGAACTCAGGGGCATTCTACCTCTTAGCTACACCCCCAGCTCTATTTTTATCTTGCAAGTGGGTCTCACTGAGCATCTCGCTAAGTTGCTGAGACTGACCTCGAACCTACAATTCTCCTGCCTCAGCCTTCCAAGTACTGGGATTATAGGCATGTGCCACCATGCCCAGCTTGCTGTTTCCTTTTTGTGCCATGTGTAATTAACAACCAATGGAAAGATGTTGCCCCTCATATAAACCGAGAAACATTGAGTCAACACATTAAAAGCACATGGCTCATAGTAAGAACTTAAATTTCCCATCCCTTCTTGGCTTATTTCTTTCTCCTTCTGCCAGCCTGAGGTTGAGTTCCATGCCTTCCATGGAGAATTATTTCATCTCTGTTCTCAATGATGGGAAGTTAACTTTACTCTTTCCTAGCATTATAGGTGACTGGATTCACAAGGGATGCGGTGAACAGAATTTTGAGATTGTTCCCAAGATCTCAGGCCCCTAGTGAGCACAGACCTCCTCTCATTTACTGAAACTCTAATCTAGATGCTGCTGTGAAGGAACTTTGCAGCTATAATTACCAACCCAAATTAGTTGACCTTAAAACAGGGAGATTAACTGCGTCTGACCTAAAATAGGTGACCATTAAAGGGGACAGGGCTCTTCCAAGACAATGAGACTCAAAGCAGGAAGGGTCCTGGATGCATGAGAAATTCTTCTTTTCTGACTTTAGAGGACAGGGGTGGGACATGGCATGCCAAAGTGGCCTCCACCTATAACCAGCAACAAAATGAGACCTCTGTTCTGCCACCACCAGGAATTGCACTTTGTCATAACCATTTAAGCTCCAGGTGAGGATGCAGCCTGGTGAACACTAGGCTTTTACCTGTGAGATGACCACAGCATGGTTGGACCTCTGACCCACAGCTCTGTGAGCTGTCAGATGGATGTGGCATGGCCGGGCGTGGTGGCACATGCTTATAATCCCAGTACTTGGGAGGCTGAGACCGGAGGATCCAGGTTTGTGGCCAGCCTCAGCTACTTAGTGAGGCCCTCTGCAACTTAGTGAGACCCTGTTTCAAAATAAATAATAAAAATAGGGCTGGGGATGTAGCTTGGAGGTAGAATGACCCTGGGTTCAATCCCTGGTACAGCCAAAAAAAAAAAAAAAGTAGTTGTGGCTTTAAGCAGCTGAATTTGTGGTCATTTGTTAAGCATCAACAGAAAATTAATATATAGACTTTTCCTTTTGCAAATGAGGAAGCCGAGGCAGAAGAGATGAAGTCGTGTACCTCTCAATTTCTCAGTGACCCCCACAGGCACAGTGCCTATCTCCCAGATGTGGGGACAACTTGCTGTGCTGGTATTTCTTTCAAAGGACAATTGTTTTTAAGGGAAGAAAACACCTGGTTTTCCATCAGATTTATCAGATAAACTTTTTCATCTCCACTGCAACCCCCCTGAGGTGTTGAGTGGGTGACCCTCTGTGGAAATGTGAGCAAGACAAGCCCTTCAGGCTTCATTTTCTGAATTCTCAGTCCCAAAATAGACATGACTGGTGAGCTGCACAAACGCTGTCCTTGGTCCTGAACCAGGGGATGGCCACCATTGGCCCTGATCCTTTTTCAGGGGATTCAAAGCTGGGATCCCCCTCTGCTTCTCAAGGCAGATGGATCTGCAGTGGTGATGAAGTGGCTTCTCTCTTTTTCATTCCCAGATGCTGAGGCTCCATCTGTCTGTCCTTCCAAACCCCCCTTCCAAACTTGGCTTCTGACCAGAGGGTGCAGAGAGAAAATTAGCTTTACAGGTGAACATATTCTTCTCTGTACTTCATTATTTACTGGTACTCTAGTACCAACCCCATCTTACTAACTGAGCATGTGAAATAAAAAAATGCGATTTTCCAGTTCATCTGCAAAATCTGACTCTTCACTCTTCTAGGTTTCCCCCCTCTGTAACTGGTCCATCCAGTGTAGATTCAGCAGACCATGTGATGGGATTTGAAGCACCTCGAACATTAACTCTGACTTGATCCAGGGAATGGACAGCCTTTGGCCTAAGGGAAGTTCACACCTCCATCATTAATTCGCATCAGTGTTATCTTCCTAAGGATCTGTCATGACTGTATCCAGTTTTTGCTTGATCCTTTAGAAGATGCCAGAGCAGAAAAATAAGGCACAATTTCTACTCTCAAGTAGCTTAGAGAGAATAAAATACAAACTAAAGTCAATTGACATAATTTGAGATGCATAAAATGTCTACCATACAATGTCCCAAGCCAGGAGAAATACTGAGGGTGGAAGTTAATGGAGTATTTTTGTGTTTGTGCAGAACACATGGCATTTGAATTGGATCCTGAAGAATTATTATTCATTTATAAAAGCCTATTTTTCCTTCAGACAGACACATAGGTAAATTAATACATGAAGAAAACTTGGATATAAGAGAAAATATTTCAGAAGAAAAACATTTCCTACAGTCCCCCATGCCTTAAATACCTACTTATAACACCAGAACAAAGCAGCCCATTATCTCAGTTTATTTAATGCATCTCAACTAAAATTTGTACTCCATCTGATATTAAAACAGTTTGGGGCCATCATTAAAAGTACTCTAGAATAAGAAAAAAATTTAAAAAATTGCAATCATACTCCTAATGCCTAGTAAAAATGTATTGCTTATTTTCTAATTGATTTCACTCTTGACTTCTTTGTTATCCAGGCAAAAGAAAAAAGGCATTGATCTATATTTCTGTTAGTTTCTGGAGGAAAACTTTCTGCTTTATTTATCAGCTATTTCCTGTCACTGAATTCAAATGGGAATCTAATGAGAGAACACTAACATACTAGACAATGCATTTAAATACAGCTTTTGAAACATGCAGACATGCTGTTCAAATGGAAGAAGGCATACCCTTAAATTATCTTAGTTGCCTGCAAAATTGTTTTTATTGTGTTTTAATACAGTCTGTGTTCATTGTAACTGAATATTCTGTTTTTGTCTAACAAAAGAACATAGAGAATCCATTAGACTTTTAGTGAACACGCACATTAGACAGTCTCTCTCCAATATCAGATGGTCCAAGTGGACATTGCGCAGACCCTGGAGTACTATCTATTCACACATGAGTTTTCCTGCAAGCCTCTGCAGCACACACAGAAATTCTTTGTGGCTCATTAGCAGAAGAGAGTCTTATATTTCAGACACTGGCCATGTGTAAGGAAGAGCTGTCATCCTGATGCATGAAACTAAAATTCAGCCCCTTGGTCTGTAGGTGTGTCTTCAAAACAGGAGTAAGAGTAACGAGCTCTCCACTTTTCAAAATGAAATAGCCTCTTCCATGTTATAGGACACAGAAATGCGGACCATCAAACAGATGCTCGAGCTATTGAGGGGAAAGTGTTATTCAACTTCTTATTAATTTGTTTACTGGTTCTACCAGTTTGGTTTGAATAAAATTGCATTTTGGTGGATCATAAAAATGAGTAATTTACAAAGTGCACAGCCAAACAAGGCTAATAAATTTTCCTGGGAGAGTATTGTTCACTTACGTGTTTTAGTGTTTCCAACTGTAAGGATTTAATTTTCACATATACAAGGCTGTGCAGTTCAGTTGAACCTGCTCTGGCTTTGAATTTTAATTATTAATTATTGTTCCCAATATATTCCTCTGAAAGGGAGAACAAAGGTATGGTATTTATCAACAGTTGCTTATTCTTTCTCAACTCCAGACCAAATGGAGCATGGGTGGGGGCAGGCGCGTCTCCTCTGTGCTGTTAAAGGATGGAGATTCTCATCGACATAGAGGTCAGAGCCGTGTTTTGAACTTCCAGCAGCAAGGCTGATGGAGGGTCACCTCTACTCATGAACATGGCTCATGGTCTGTCAGACAGGTTCATTTAAATAATTTTTTCTTTCTATCAATTGCGTATGTTTGGAGAAATCAACTTCTTGCCAGAAATGTCCTCCTTCATCTGGAGCACTGTTCCTGTGGAATTTTCAAAATAATATATATTCAAGCTGAATATGCATTCTTCATATTTTTTAATAAATACTTAAAAACTGGTATAGGAAGAATAGTTATGCTTGGAGCATACTTCTCTAGGAACCCAGGGATCACAGAAAATTCTGCAAAGTGGAGGATATTCTTAGTTTGCTTTCTTTTATTTTAAAAATGACCAAAAATGGTGTATTCCTATAATCCTAGTACTTGAGAGGCTGAGATAGGAGTATTGCAGGTTTGTGGTCAGCCTTGGCAATTTAGTGAGGCTCTCTGCAACATAGCAAGACCCTGTTTCAAAATAAAAAATGAAATAGGGCTTGGGGTGTAACTCAGAGGTAGAATACCCCTGGATTCAACCCCCAGTAGCACACACACACACACACACACACACACACACACACACACACACACACAAAGAAAGAAAAAGACAAAAATAGCCCAAATATGTTCACAGGTGCTTATTTTTGCTTCCACATATGCTAGATATTCTGTAAAATATTTTGTAAGACAAAACACATAAAATTCTTTGGAATATTATCAAATTTGGGTGTTAAACATCATTGATCTCCAGTTTATTATATTCCATTAAAGAAGATAAATGCGTCAATTAAAAATGGTGAGATATTCCAAAATATAATTATCGAATTTCAAAATTAAATTTTATAAAGTCTTTAGTGTTTCTTGTATTTGAAGAGATACATTTCAGTGTCTCCTCCTGGTATGCTTAATTTTCAATAGTTACTGTTTACCAAAAGCTGTAAAATCTAGAGCTTTATTTTTTTATCATTCTGGACATTTAAATTTTTAAGTAAAAAAGTTTGTACCTGAGAACATTTGAAATCTAATATCTAAGCAACTTTTAAGATTCAATGAGTTATTATTAATTATAGTCACCATTCTGTATGATAGATCACTAAAAGCTTATTCCTTCTGCCTGGATGGAACTTTGTGCTTTGTGTTGAGTTTTGTTTGCTTGTTTGTTTTTGATACTGAGGATTGAACTCAGGGGTGTTCTACCTCTGGGATACACCCCTAGCCCTATTTTATTTTTTAGTTTGAAACAGGGTCTCACTAAATCGCTGAGGCGTTCGCTGAGTTGCTGAGACTGACCTCAAACCTGTGATCCTCCTGTCTCAGCCTCCTGAGTGCTGGGATTAAGACGTGTGCCACCATGCCCAGCGTGTTTACTAGTGTGTTGTTGAGTGTTTTGCATTTATGTCCATCAGAATGTTGGCCTGCAGTCTCCTTTGTTGTTGTTGTTGTTGTGTCCTCATCTGGTTTTGGCATCAGGAGATTGCTGGCATCATAGAATGAATTTGGAAGGGTTCTTTCCTTTTCAATTTTTTTAATAGTTACAGGAGAAACCCAACCATGCATTAAAAAGATCATTGACCACAATCAAGAGGGATGAATCCCAAGGATGGAAGGATAGTTCCACAGATGCAAATCGATAAATGTGATGCATCACATTTATAGAATCTAGGACAAAAACCACATGATCATCTCACCAGACACAAAACAGTAGATAAAATTCCACATCCCTTCATGATAAAATCTCTCAACAAACAAGGCATGGAAAAAATGTACCTCAACACAATAATAAACACCTGTAGTTTTCAAAACAGAAGGAATTTTGTATGGGAGAGTGTTTACTTTGCCGAAAGACAAGTCAAGAAACCAAAGAAATGACAGAGGTAACACTACAGAGATTGTGCTGATTATGGCAACTGCTCTTACATTCATCTTCTCAAACTTAAGAGATTTTTACCTTCAAAATGTACATTAAGAAATAAAAAGGCATATCACGGACAGAAAAAAGTATTTGCAAATCATACTCTGATAAAGGGTTTGTAGTCGGAATATGTAAAGAGCACTTGCAACTCAATAATAACAAGCCAACTTAAAAATGGGCAAAGGACTTGGGTGATTTCACCAAAGAGGACATATGGATGGCTAATAAACACATGGAAAGGTGCTAAGCATCATTCGTCATTAGGGAAATGTAATTAAACCTTATCTAGTAAAGATGTCTATAATAAAAGGAGATGGACAATACAAAATATCAGCTGAGACCCAGGCAATGTAAAATGGTACAGCCACTTTAGAAAATGGATTTGAAGTTTCTTCAAAAGGCAAAATAAACTTTTTATAGGACCCTGCAATGACGTTCCTGGGAGTCTACTTAAGAGAAATGGAAGAACATGTCCTCAAAAGGACTTGCCTATGGTTGTTCATTGCAGCATTTCCTGGACACCCAACCTGGAGACTCACCGATTGCCCATCACCTGGTGAATTCAGAATTTGGTATGTCCATACGGCACAATCCTATTCAGCAACAAAAAGCAATGAACTCCTGAGACATGCTCCAACCTGGATGGATTCCCAAAACATGCTAAATGAAAGTAGCCAGGTACAAAGAATCCTTATTAAATGTAAATTTGGAGAGCCAGAAAGGAAATTGGCGGTTGCCTGGGACTGGGGCTGGCAGCATTGGCAAACACACCAGTGGGAAGTCTCTGGGGTGGTGGAAATGTCCACGCTGAATTATAACAAGGACAGCTCAACTGTACACATTGGCTAAAAACCACTGACTTGAATGCTTACGGTGGGGACACTGGTAAGACTGTTAAACGTTGTGAATTCTGTATCTTGTGGCTGGAAGTTGGACTCATCGCCTTCTGTTAACATGGTCACGTTACCTCCTCCCCTCTGTGAGTTGCTTTTGAAGACTTTCTAGCGAAGTTCGTAGGTATTAAACACCTCATTAGAACATTATGTTCCTCATTCTGAAAACGGCTTTCCTGTAAGCAGTTATTAACCAGTGTTGTCAAAGGCCATCTCTCCTGCCAGCTGGCTACCAGCCTCAGGGTCTCCGGGGCCATTCGTCATGAGACACAACATCTGCTTGCTGGCTTGCCTTCCCTGCCTTATAAAGTAGAGGTAGACCAGAACCTGGTGCCAGCCTCCCTGTTGGCTATGCTGATACTCAGAGCTGCTTTTTAGACTCAGAGCTCATATAAGCCCGACCTTATCCCTCCCGTTGCAACTGGAAACAACAGAAGAACACTGCGACTTGGAACCCTTTAATAGAGTTCAACTCCTCATCAGGCAAGTGGGCTGCATGTCAGGAAGAAGCAAAACAGGAGGCCAGAGAAGAGGCAAAGGGAAAACCTGCACCCCCACCCCCGGCTCACGCTTGGGAGGAGCTCACATTCTCCCCACTCTTTCTCTGCTCTAGGAGAAGAAGTATTCTTTCAACATTTGAGCCTGTCAGGTGATAGCTACTGTCTTTGGTTCTCCATCATTTATTTTTAAATATACAAACACAGAAAACAAACAGATAAGCAAGAAAACACATAGAAAAACATTGATCCCATTTGCCACCCAGCCTCCCAAAAAAGAAAATAAGAATATTGAACTCTGACCCCAAAGTGTGACAAACACAAAAGTTTCATTTCTGACATTGCTACTCTTTGACCCAAGATGAAACCCCAAAGATTTAATCTTTTTTTTTGTCCAAGAATCTTTCTTTCTTCATTTTAGAGGGTTTGCATGAAACTCGATTACAATAATAAATCTAATAGTATGTTAAAAATAATTTATTAATATCCTGATTAATGCCATATTCCACATTCCCCAACTCACTGAAAAGAAAGCAAATGTTGGTATTTAATAAATGAGTAGAGTGATTTATTTATTTTTATGACACTCAGGAGCAGGCAGAGGCAAAAGTATGTAGAGAAACTTAACCAAATAATTTATCATCCAAACCAGGAAGAAAGTGTGAAAGGAGAGGCTATTAATCATTAGTTGGGGACCACAGGAGTAGGATGGACCCGTCTGGGCAAGCCGGGTCATTGATTGTCACTTAAACTGAAGGAGCACCCAAAAGGCTTTATGGCTTTCCCCGAGATCTGTTCCATCAAATCAACTTAGAGAATTTCAACAGGAGTTTAATTTGCCTGTCAGGTGAGCAGTCCTGGGAACCTGGGGAGACTGTGGGTGGTGAGGGACATGGTGGCCTGAGCGCTGGGGATGGGGACACGGGCAGCAGGCGTGAGAAGGAGCACAGGGATGGGTTGGCTCCGCCATGCTTGTGTGAGCTGGCTGGGGCTGCCCTTACACCATCCCAAGAGGAGCAGATGAAACCACAGGAATCTGAGATCCAGGTGTGGGCAGGGCTGGTTTTCTTGCAGGCCTCTGTTTGGCGGGTGGTCAGTGTCTTCTCCCTGTGTCCTCACATGGTCATCCCTCGGCGTGTGTCCAGGTCCCCTCCATGAGCGCCTGTTAACTTGGTTACCACTTTAAAGACCCTCTCTCCAGGAGAGTTGCACTCTGCCCTGCTAGTGGATAGGACTCGGGGACACAGTCACACCATACATGGCTTCTTCCACACACGTGTGACTGAAGACACAACTCAGGCAGAGTGGACGGCCACACGGTCCTCGTGCCTGCCCTCCCTGGCATGGCCTCGGGAGGGCTCGGCAAGCTCCTTGCCCAGTGGCCTCCACGCCGACCTAGAGGAACAGGCCGGCCTGGGCCTCTGAGTGCCTTGACCAGGTCAGTGATTTTATTTTAAGCCTGCTTCTGGCCTCTGTCCTCCTGCACAGGAGACTCAGGGGCTGCACAGGAGACTCAGGGGCTGAGGTCAGCGCGGTGGGCTCATGTCCTGACTGAGTTTGTGTCCTTGCTTCTGGCAGCAACAGGCACACACTGCTAACAAGGATTTTGCCCGCGTGAGAGAGGCTGTTTATACAGGCACTGAAGAAGAGCAGCCTCCCGTGGAGGTGCTCGCGGGCAGCCGGCCAGCTCTTTGGAGCCTCTCCAAGGAGGCAGAGGGGGAAGAGAGCTGTCGCCAGGCTGCCAGCTTGTCATGGAGCATCTGCCGGGGGCCAGCATTGTTGTACAGAGTCACGTCCTGCAGGGACAGAGAAAGGGATGCACAGAGGCGGCGCTGGTTCTCAACGTGTTCATAGCCCAGCGGGCCCTCCAAGCCACACGGACACCCCAGGAGAAGGCATGTGAATAACAAAGGCAGGAAGCATAAAAGGTGAACAGAGCTCTGGCTCCCCTGGGCTTACTGGCTCCTCAGATCTCCCTGGAGTGGGTTACACTGGACAGTACAGAGTCTGCGCCCAAGGGCCATGCTGGGAGGGGTCTTTTCTAGACACCCCTGCTAGTGCCCTCTGATGAGACATGCAGCTGCGTCTAATAGAGCCACCCTGCTTATTGAAGAAGTGCAGGAGTGGCTGGCATCGCACAACTCCCGCCAGAAAGCAGGCACAGCTGGGCACAAAATCCGTCATTGGAGAAAGCCTTAGACCTGACCTGCAGTGCTCTTGCCGTGGTGGTGTCTCCCAGCTGCAGCTCTTGGGCAATGATAGCATTCAGACCCGCCACACGGCGGAGGAACTGGGGCAGATGTCTCAGCCTTCCTGGCCCACCGAGTCATGAGGCCACCGAGCAGGGGGCTGTCTGTTGCACTTGTTACAGGTATATGACACAGTAGACAATTGAATAATGCATTGATTTGAGAACTAGCTAGCTTCTCTGGAGCAGAGGGTAAGGGTAGGGTAGGGAGCAGTGCAGAGCCCGGGCAGAGCATCCTACTTAGTTTGTAATCTACAAAATCGTGTTTTAATGTCAGTCCTCCCTGTCCACTGTGTGTCTCCTGAGCTTGGATTTGGGGACAGGAGCATGGAACTGGAAGTGGCAGGTACGTCACACGTCCAAATGGAGACCCTGTGTAAATGAAGTTTTCTATTCATACCTCTGGGTGCACCAGGCATGGTGTCCACACCTGGCCCTGCAGGTGCTGTCTCTCGGCAGGCCAGTGGGGCAGTGGTGGATGTCGTGCACCTTGATGGACATCACGCGTGGTCTAATCCCAGCCTTGCAACTATTATCCCTGTGATCCTGAGCAGGCTCTTCAGTTGCTATCAACTTTCGTTTCCTCATTTGTTAAACCGACATAATAATAGTCCCCCAAGATTGTTATGAGGATTCCACAAGAGACCCATATAGAACACTCAACTCAAAGTAAGCGCTTAGTAAGCAGTACCTATGTGGAGGCCCAGTTATTCATCCTTAAAGGCAAAAAGAGGGACTCTGCTTGTATCCCCAGTGTCTAGCAAAGTGAGTGGTACCTAGTAAATGTTCGGTAAATATTGGTTCAGTGGATGAATAAGCAAATGTATTCACGGGAGATCAAATTGCATAGATAAATGCATATTCTGCCTCCTTCCAAAAATAATGTTAACACGATATAATAAAATATGTTTTTAATGGAAAAAGAAAGGGAGTACTGCATTGAGAGATTATAACAAGAAAGTCCCTGCATTTGTAAATAATACTTAGTCTTAAACCCTGTAGCAATAAACATATGCCTCATACATATTGTTTGGGCTGCACCTAAGATGAAAAATTAAGAAAGCAGAACACAGTAGTATTTACAAATAAAATGGGCTTTGAAGCCAGCCCGCTTGAGTTCAGATCTTACCTCTGCCACTTTCTGGTGGTGGGACATCAGCTATTTACCTGCCATCTTGTGCCGTCATTTTTCTTTCTGTGCATAGCTCGTAGGATGGTGAGAATTAAATGGGTTAGTGTGCATAAGACACTTTTAGTTTTTATTCTAAATGTTAATTGTTATGCTTGTGTGTGTGTGTGTGTGCGCGCACGTGTGTGCGAGAGAGAGCTTTCCATTAGATTTGGGTATTTTTTCATTATCTCAAAGATGCCTGAATAATCTGCCCTTTGCTGCAGGATCTAAACCACAAATTGAATTAATCCCCAGGACTGTAATCACTTTGACAGTGAGATTCACACCTGGGAAATAATGAGAGGCCCCTGCCGTCTCAGGTTAAAATGCCCGAGAACTGCACACTCCTACACTGTGGGACTTTAGCTCTGGGAAGACTGAGCCTTGGCGCTCTGCAGGTGGCAGGGTCTGTGTGGGACAAGAGCACCTGGCAGGGGTGATGCACAGAGAGCTGGGGGCAGGTGGGCACAGCTATGGAGGAGGAATCAGCCAGGAAGGTGAGGGGAGAAATCGAAGAGAATCTGACCACAGAGGAGGCCTGGTGCAGGGGAGAAACGGGACCAAAGGCAGGGCTAATTTTGGAAGGCCTTAAGCAGAAGGACTGGTGTCTGCTCTCTCTGACCTCACGTGGAGATAAATATTTCAGGGATTTCAGGATGCAAATAAGTTCCTGTTTGGCCTTGGAATGTGACCTGTAACAACAGCCAGAATCGAACGGCCCTCCTCTGCCCTTGTGGACTGTGATGCCTCTCTCTGTGGTTTTTGCTCTATTATCATAGCAACCACCAAAACCCAGCTTTGCAGAGATAAGGCAGCACCCTCCGATTCTGAAGTCCTGGGATGCCTAGAATGAGGAGAAGGTGGGGTGCAGTGGGGGTCAGATGGCTGTGCTTCCCTCAAACATGCAAAGCATTCAGAGGCACCCCTATGAATTCCCCCATGGGGCCCTGAGCATCTCAGTGCACCATCCTGGACCCACAAGGTTCTGGGAATCAGGAGCTGCCCTGGGTCAAAATGGAGAAGTGTGGGTTTGCTAATCTCAAGCCCCCTCTGTGACTTTGCCTTGGGTTTCTGGGGCTATTGTGACTCCACGGGACCCCAGCTCAGCCACAGAATCAGGAATCTCAGGTCTCTAAGGTCAGTCTCTCCCCCTAGACGCTGGGACCACCCTCACGGGTGGCTGCTGGTATCCCGCGGAGCGCTTCCCTCCGGGCAGCTGAGGCCAGCCTTGTAGGACGTCCAGCAGGAACTGCTCTCTGTCCCCGAGCACTGGCCCTCTGCGGCCCGGGTGCTCCCTGGAGTAAGGCTCCACTTCCGTCCCCCTGTGAGCGATGCTGGTGAGGGGGGCCTCATTGCTCCTTTGTTCTCATATTTTCTTTTCCTTGGATGTCTTTTCAGGACAAAGAAGGAAACGAGCCTCCCAGACATGCGTTTATTCCGCAGCACATTCCTCCTGACAGGTGGAAACAAGCCCAGATCAAAACCCGGCACAGGCCCCTGTGGGAAAACGTATCACCCCGAGACCTGGGCTCTGGGGTCTATCAGGGCTAGTCCCAGTGGTGAAGTTCAGCAAGACCCTAAAGATGGCCTCCTCTGGGAGGGAAGCAGCTCTGGACTGAGCCTATGGTGACCAGCTGCCTCTCCACAGTCCTCGGCCTGGGCTGGGAGGTGCTCTACGGCGAGAGAGAGCACTGTGGACAGAGCTCCTTTCCTAGGTGCCTGCTGTTCGGCCGTAGATGGCAGATGCTCAGATCTAAGGGCAGGCTCTTTAAGAGCTTGCAGGCTTGTGCCAAACCAGAGGGCACAGTCGCAGCTGGCAGCACACGCAGTCCTGTAGCTGCAGGGGCTTTCAGGGGGAATTGGAGGAGACTTAGCTCAAAAGGTGACACCTGGCTTGTCCTTGAAGACAGTTTGGGGGCAGGAAAAGGAGACAGTTAAAGACTGCAGAAAGAGGATGGACATAACAGAAGCCCTCAAACTGGAATGAATATTCACCTGCACAGGAGGGGTGGGCGGGAGCCAGGGACGGTGGCTGGGACAGGGAGGCCTGGGGTCTGGTCCCTAAGGGCCCTGGAAGCCAGGCGGCATGGATTTGGGGTCCTGACGAGGTGGGGAGCCTGGGCCCAGGCTGAGCCGTTCCGGTTCCATCACGGGTTGTTCTGACCGCCCACGCCTCAGCTTGACGCCTCCTTGTAAGCTTGTTTTGCAAACTGTTGTGCTGCCCGCCACCTGTGAGTCCATCTGTGCACCCGCAAAGACCAGTGGCCTCTGACACCTGCTCCCACCACACAGGTGTGCAGGCCGCAGCCTGGTGCCAGGAGCATCTCCACCTGGAAGCAGAGGTCCCAGGTCACTTGCTCCACTGTCGCCATCCAAGTCACCCTCCTCACCATGTGTAACCACACACGTACACGCACACTCACACACACTACAACACAGTGCACACTCACATACCACACACGACACAAAATATGCACTAAAATATAGCACTCACGAAACACTTCTTATACAACACATGCCACACACTACACATAGAACACACACATCCCACACGGGATGGCACAAAACACACACTACACACTGCACGCCACACACATGCCACATACAGTACGTACAACTCACACCCCCTGCACAGTCCACACGTGACACACAGCACACACTACATACCACACACAACACACACTACACACGTGACACACACACTCTACATATGCACACAACACGCACTCATACCAGACACAAAACAACTATGCACAATGCAGCTGCGATGGCTTAGATCCTAAACATCCCCCGGAGCCCCATGTGTTAAACACTTTGTCTCCAGTTCTAGCGCTGCTGGAAGGTGGTGACTTTTAGGAGGTGGGGCCTGGTGGAAGGAAGCTAAGTCACCGGGCTGTGCCCTTGCAGGGGGTATCGGGGCCCCTGTCCTCCCCTCTTTGCTTCCTGGCCACCATAAGGTGAATGCAGTTTTGTCATGACATACTGCTCTGCCACAGGCCCAAAGCAATGGGACAAGCGACCATGGGCTGAAATCTCTGAAACTGTGAGCCAAACACGCCTTTTCCCATATTGATTACCGAGCCATTTTGTTAAAGCATCAGAATGCTGATTAACACAACCCCACACACCGCACACAACACTGAACATACGCATGCTACACAGAAAGCATGCTCAACACAACACATTCACCACACACTCCACAGACAACACGCTCCATGCACAAACGGCTCACTACACCCACACGCTGAACACACGACACACAGCACACGCTAAACACACATGATGCACACACTACACGCACATTGTACACATGCTACACGCACATGTGGCCCTTCCCGTTGTTCTGGCAACAGAAACGGTGTTCCTCCACTCCCCGGCTTGGCAGACACCTTCCAGGACTTTGGTTGTTGAAACTAGTTTGATAAGTCCTTCGGAGTTATTAATGTTCGGTGACATTTTCCCACCCATTTGCCTTTCTGTTGGGGCTTTTGACACTGCCCTGGGTCCCTGGTCCTTCTTTGGCCTTGCTCAGGTGACACAGACCTTAGCGTTGTGGTGGCGCAAATGTTGCTTCTTCTTCCTCAGGTTCTGTACCGGTGGGGAAATGAGAACAGGCAGGAAAGCAGCAGGGCAGAGCGAGCTGCACTCGCCCACACCCTCCTCCTCCACGGGGGCGGCACTGTGGGCTTTCGGGCTACGTGAATGTCACTTCCATCCAGCGTCTGGGGGGAAACACCATCTTGGTGTAGTAACATGAATGCAGGTGTTTTATGCAGATAATTTGCTGCCTGTTTGGGAAAGTACTTGGAGTTTCTGTTGAATCGGAACTGTGTTTGGAAGATTGCTATGGTCCTGTTGCTGGAGTCCTCTCCTCCTCAGTGGACAGGACCGCCGTCCCCTGCTGCTCTAGCCAGAGGCCAGAGTCCTCCCCACTCCTTGCTCCTCACTCAGCCCCAGCACAGACACTCAAGGACAGCTGTGAATGCCGCCTCAGGTATTATCTTTTCAAAGAGCTTCCAGTCTGTTTAGAGGACACCCTATGGAGGAGCAGTGGAGTGGAGGAACTGGAGGCCCATGAGCGGCCTTGTCTCAGGAGGACGAGGGACCCTGAGGTTGCACTGAGATCAAGTCCCTGAACCCCAGGCCCTGCACGAGCGTGAGGGCCAGAGTCCTCTGACGACTTGACAGCATGCCACTTCCCGGAGATCACTGAAAGCTAATGAACACAGAGGACACTTGATAGCAAAGTTTCCTTGTTTCTTTATTTTCCTGAAAATTTGTAATATAAAATTTGAAAATTTTATGAGTTTGATACAAAATCATGTGCAATTGCTATGGCAGAACCGGGCCTTGTGCAGGCCTCGTATGTAACAGGGACTCTATCAGCAGACAGAATGAGTTAAGAATGAGCTAGCGAGTGTATCACTGACTGCCTGCAGGAAGACCTTGAATTTCAGAAACTGTAGCAGGGTTAACATTTTATTCGTTCCTTTGGAGCTATTAATCAAAAAACTTGAGTCACTTTGGGATGGTCCAGCTTCATAAGGCAGAATACTCATTAAGAGGCGTGACCCCGTGCCATGGATGGTTTAGCACATAAAGGCTACATTTGACCATTCAATCGGCAGATACTACTGAATGCTTACCTCTGTATTAGGCACCGAATTAATGGCTTGGACAGAGCAATGAAAAACTTGCCAAAATACCCCTACCTTCATGGAGATTATATTCTATCAGCAGTCACAGACAATAAGCAAGAAACATAATAAAGATAATATATACATACATGCGTATGAAGTATACATATATGTGATTTATATATGTAAATGCATACACATATAAAATGTAGTGTGTAAACCAGGTATGGCAGTGCACGCTTGTAATCCCAGTACTTGGGAGGCTGAGACAGGAGGATCTCAGGTTCAAGGACAGCCTCAGCAACTTAGTGAGGCCCTGTTTCAAAATAAAAAATAAAAAGGGGTTGGAGGTATAGCTCGGAGGTAGAATGCCCTTGGGTTCAATCCCTAGTATCACTAAATAAACAAACGAACAGACAAATAAATAATAAAATGTAGTATGTTAGAAAGCCATGAATACCATGGTAACAGCTCAGGGCAGGTGTGCGTGATCCGAAGCACCTGTGGGTGGTTGTGGTTTTGAATTGAGCATCAGGGTGCATCTCGTTGGAAACTGTCATTTCAGCACTCTTGAAGGGGTGAAAGACAGCCACGTGGACCGCCGGTGTGCGGCATCTTAGGTTGGCAAGTGAGGTGCCAGCTCAGTGCTCTTGGCGTAGGATGTACCAGGAATGGCTAAGGAAGACCAGGAGGCCAGTGACTCCCAGAACAACCAACCAGTCTGTGCGGAGGATTTTCTGAGGCCCTTGGGGGCTCTGGAAACAGGGTTGGGGAGCAGCACTTTGGTGGCTGAGGAGGAAGAGAGCAATGACAGTAATTTGCTTCCCTGTTTGGAGGTTTCAGAAGAAACGTTCTTGGTTAGACCTGACAGTGAGCTGTCGAATGTCTCCTGCCTGTGGGTGAGACCTGACTTAGGTCCCAGTAACTTTTCCAAGGCTTTCAATTCCGTGGGCATTACTATTTACTTTCGGTTGGAAACACCAGTATTACTGGGGCTCATGAGAAGGCTGGTTGGGATGGTCACTTTTGCTTTCAGCTAAAACGTTGAGCCTACATGCTCTGGAGGTGAACGAGTGGGTTAAATACCAAAAGTAGCACACCAATGCTGCAACATTTGGGCAGAAATTGGAGGACTGGGCTGGCTGCCAATATGGCTGCACATGTCACTTCTCTGACCCACTCAGCTTGGCAGACAGACTTTGATTCACAGCCTCACTCCACCACCTGCAACCTGTGCAGGCTCGGACAACTCGGGTGATGTTCCTTGTTCAAAGAGTGGCACTAGTTAATTCTGTGAATCATCTGATGAAATCGTGTTGAGATAATGTATGCAAAGCTTCTAGAAGTGTCCCCAGCACTGAAGTGCATGCTAAACTTTAATGATTATACCAGTTTTTGTTTGTGAAGCCAGAAATACCTTGACCTAAAGGAGAGCTTTTCTAATGATGACGTCTCGGGCCCTGCAGGAGGAGAGGAGCCATTTGGGTATCTCCTCCCTCCTCCAGACAAACCACAAAGCCACATATTTGGCCACAGAGTGGTCCTTCTGCGCACTATCTGGACTGTGACCTTGCTGAAACACCATGGCTGTGGCTGGTCGTGGGTCCTCGGATGATTTCCTCGTCACAAAATACACTGACCACCATTTAAGGCTGTTGTTGTAAAGATTCCTATGGTGGGTGGAAGGGGGGCTGCATGCTGACCTCCTCCCCAAACATTTATTCTATGTAGGGGTCTCCACCCAGTGCCATGAAAGGGCCTGGTGGACTGGCAGAAGCCTGCTCTAGAGTACCGGGCCTCTCCCACGTGGCAGTAACTCAGCATATTAATGGCAAAGATGGCGCTGGCGGACTCCTCGGAGGGAGGTCCCGCAGATAGCCCCACCTAGCCTCAGGAGGGCTGTGATAGGCAGTTACCTCCTTCCGTGCTCACAGACAACAGGTGCCTCCACCTATGATAGGTTACAGGGGGGCGTGGTGTCACACCCTACTGCTTGCGAGCTTCCTGTATGGCCTCTACTATAAAGGAGGGATTTGGCTTTCTAATAAACGAGATCTTGCCAGACATGACTCCCGGTCCGAGGTATGTGTTTTTCGGGCCGTCGGCATCTACCCCCCTTTCAGCATCGCATCACCCTCGGACTGGCCCCGAGAGACTGATGCCCCGACAATTCTATGATGAAGAAGCTGGTTTACATTTGGGTCTATGCATGCCGCAAATCGGAACCACTGGTGACAGGATTTTCTTTGCCTCCTGTGTAGAGCACCGGACTCTCTCGGAGATTGACAATGAGGTCACAGGGCAGGTGCCATGCACGTCTGTTGGGGTCATAATTGTCAACTGGGGTGACTCATTTCCTTTCTCCAGAAATGGTGACACCCGTATGTAAACATCCAGGTACTTTGGCAAAAGCAGGAAACTGGTAGAGGAGGAGTGCAGCTGGCTGAGTATTTTCATACTGTTCAGCATGAGCAGCTGTAGGAGATGATGCGCTTAATGAGCTCTCTTTCCATGGCAGGAAAGATGGCCAGCGTGAGTCCAAAGTTGGATTCTTACAGCTCATAACTTAAAAGGAAAAGAGACCCTTGTATTAGAGAGGGTTTCCTGGAGGATCAGAACACACACACACACACACACACACACACACACACACGTGCATTCCATCTAGTAGTTCCCATCTGAGCCCAGCCTGAGAACCAGGAGAGCGATGGTGTCTGTTCTGATCGGAAAGCCAGCAGGCTCGAGACCCAAGGAAAGCCAAGTTTCAGTTCAAGTCCCAAAGCCAGGAAAGACTGATGCCTCAGCTCAAGCAGCCCGGCAGGGGAGCCAGCCCCTCCGACTCTCAGGGGGTCAGACCTCTTGCTCTATTCGGGCCCTCAACCAGCTGGATGAGGCCTGTCTACATCAGGGACAGCCCTCTGTTTTGCTCAGTCTACCAACTACAATGTTCATCCCATCCCCAAACACTTTCAGGCACACAAAATAACGTTTTGTCAGATATCTGGGCCCTTGTCGCCCAGTCAAGTTGAGACAGTTGGGGACTACCCTAGGGACAAAGGACAGATGTACTCCTGGGCCTTAACTCATGGCCTGGAAGCCATTAAAAGATGGTATAAGGGGTTTTCTCCTCTGCTTAGCTCATTTCTTGTTAATTATTAAAAGCTTGGTATGTGTGTCAAACAATCTTATTGGCCTAAAAATCCCAGGTGTATCATTAAGGCCAGGATACCTTTGTCTTGACTCTCCAAGGACAAATGGTATAAAAGATAAAATGAGGGAGAGTTACCAAAGCAGCAGATTCCCAGCGCCCTTAACTTGTTAATTACCATGGTCTGTGCTTTCTTCTACTCCCCATGTGCAGTCAGCGTCCTCACTATTATAATCAAAAATACCTGACAACCACTACTTAGAGGAAGAAGAGTCACTTGCTTACGAGTCTGGAGATTCCCGTCCACATATATAGTTCATTTACATCTGCTGCCAAGCAGGATCTGGGGCTACAGGGCCTCAGGGCATGATGGCAGGAAGTAGAGAGAGGACGGGGAGGAGGTGAGGGACATATATGGTCCCTAAGTCCACACCCGCAGGGACCCACCTCCAGCCATGCCCCACCTTCAGAGGCCACACCCCAGGGACCCAGAGCATGAGGTCCTTAACACCCCACTTACAGCTTCTCTTAACAGCCACAGAACTCATCCGTATCACAAAGCAGAGACATTTATACAGGATGTGGCATCTATTTGAAAAACTAACATTTGGCTCCAGGCTGAGAGACTGACCTTGCCTCCCTCTGAAGTTAAAGCTTCCTCACGGGAAGAGAAGAACAAACAAACAAGCACATCTTTTGGGAGCCAGCTTGACACTCTAGTCAGTTCTGTGCCTTCCTTCTGCTCCAGCAAGACACCCCAATAAAGACTTGCTCCCCCCTGGCAGGTGCATCTCTGAGTCTTATGAGGGAGAGCACAGGAGCCCACCAAGCCCCCATCAAGTTAACCATCACAACCCCACCCCTCTTAACTCTCACTTACCTCGTCTCATTTTGGGTTCTGTTCAGGTCTATGTGGTTCATGTCCACCCCGTGGGCCAACCTCTGTGGGCAGGGAGACCAACGACCCTCCCTGACCCTGTCAACAGAGTCATTTAAGCGTTGTTCTTCATAGACAGAGGGTGGCACATGACAGGAACAGTTAAGAGTGGGGGCAGCGAGAGTTCTGCACAATAAATTCTCATATCAGCATGCAATTTAATTGTGCAAAAGGTGTTTTTTATATATGATCTTACTGATTCCCACAACCACCATGTGAGAAAAGGATTCGCTAAAACCGCACCAAGGAGGTGTTAAGTGACCTGAAGTAACCGAGGTCAGAGAGCTGTAGTCCAGCCTTACTCCCCATCTTAGTGAGCTCTGGCCTTACCTGGCAGGGAGAAACGATCACTTTTCTGATTCTGCCTAGCCACGGTAACTCTGCAGCATCTTGCTCTGACTACGGGGAGTGCTTTCAAGATTGTTGGGGCGCCTCACGTGGTCACAAAGCTGCTACATGAAGGACTCTTTATTCGGCACTCACAAGCCTCTTTCCCCAGCTCACTATGCTCCCTAATAATTCCTGACCCAGGTGTGCCTCGCTCCCATTAATTTTATGCTTTATACCTTTCTAACCACGTGACTCCTATTATTACCTACCTGGGACTCCAAAGACTAGGGCATTTGTCAGAGGTCTCCTTTTGAGTAAATAACCAGCAGAGGAATTTATGCCTCCCACGATGAGCTGGGAATTCAGGAGCCATCGATCACAGCCGAGCGTGTGCAATTGGGGCCATCTCCTAGAGACAGGGGAAAAAGGCTTCCATGATAGAAACATTATCGTCTATGCTGCTGGGGACGAGAGTCATGTGGTGGCAGGACACCAGCCAGGCTGGAGCTGGGAAGCAGAGTCTTGGGACAACTGTGAGATGTCAGACGCCCAGCTGCCATGATGGAAGCCAACCAGTCCTTGATAAAGTGGCTGCGTAAGTACTCATCTCTCTGCCGATCAGGGGCTTGGCTGTCGAGAGCACAGATGGGATGCGTGGGGAAGCGAGCCAGAGAGAGGCTGGGGCTCAGTCTCTTTCTTGGCCCGTTGCTCCTCCATGGCTCCCCTCTGGACTACCAGCAAGTCTGTGGCTCCTGGTCAGCTAGGTTGTCTCGTCCCTGCTGGTCATGGAATTTCTTCCCTCTCCAGATGGTTCCTTCTGTTTTGAGTCAAGGAGGTAAGACTTGTCTTCCTGCTTTTTTTTTTTAAATCATACTTTTAGGCCGGGCGTGGTGGCGCACGCTTATAATCCCAATACTTGGGAGGCTGAGACAAGAGGATCGCAGGTTCGCGGCCAGCCTCAGCTACTTAGTGAGGCCCTCCGCAACCTAGTGAGACCCTGTTTCAAAATAAAGAATAAAAAATAGGGCTGGGGTGTATCTCAGAGGTAGAATGCCCCTGGGTTCAATCCCCGGTACTGCAAAAAAAAATTATACTTTTTATTGGTGCATTGTAATTATACATCATAATGAGGTTGAGAGTGATAGAAACATACATGCATAGATCGCACCTGGTGTGTTTCCCTTCAGGTCCCACCACACTCCCACCCCGTACATGTTATTGAGACTGGCATTGAGAATTCTGTATATATATATATATATATGTGTGTGTGTGTGTGTGTGTGTACATATATACATATATATATAAATATACATATATATACATATATATCACAAAAGAAGAAATACGAATAGTCAATAAACATATGAAAGAATGTTCAGCATCGTTAGCAATCAGAGAAATGCAAATACAACTACACTGAGATTCCATCTAACTCCAGTTAGAATGGTGATAACCAAGGATACAAACAGTAATAAATGCTGGTGAGGATGTGGGGAAATAGAAATCCCTAAACACTGCAAACTAGTGCAGCCACTGTGGAGATCAGTGTGAAAGTTCCTCAGAAGACTAGGAATGGAACCACCATAAGACCCAGCTCGACCACTCCTGGGTATCTTTCCAAAGGAACCGAAGTCAGAATACTATAGTGATACATGCGTATCCATGTTTGTAGCAGCACAATTCACAGTTGCCTGCTAAGCTTTTTCAAGTATTACTTAGAGAAATTTGTGGTCCCATTCAGCAGAAACTTAGGGGTGTGCAAAAAGGGTTGGTTTCTACCTGCCCAGGCCCTTCTGTTTAAAACTAAGACCAGAGACAGGGGTGGCTTTGAAAGGGTTCCTCACAGGCCACCCGGAGCCTGCCTCTGCTGATGAACATCAATAGCACCACAAGCAAGTACAGCTGAGAGGCCACAGTAGCTGGGGATGAATGAGAACTCTCTGCCCATTCTCCTGGGAGGATGAGCTTCCTTCCAGCTCACACTGTTGCGGAGCTCAAACTCACTCAGGTAGCAAGCTCTCAGCTCCTTGGCCAGCCACCAAGACAGGGAGGACTCCGAGTGCAGGCAATTTAACAGACCCTCCTGCCCTTCGCTTTGTGTTTTCTGCAGACCTCTCCTCCGGCTTTTAAAGTGGTCCATTAGAATGTGTTTTAGCAACGTGCCTGCACTAAGGCTTAATATTTCAAATGTACTCTTTGCTGGATTCATTACCCATATAATCCAGATCTAAAGAGCACTTGATAATGTAATCTCAATAGGTTAATTGTCAAATTACTTTAGTTTTATTTCCAAACTTCGTATGGTTTTAAACAAAGTAAAGGCTTAGTCACCTGTTGATACTCCTTACCTTATTCTGCCTTTACTAAATTTAATCAGCTAATCAGGAATGTGAAAAGAGATCAGTGTTTGACTTAAACAGGAATGTGTGTGGTACCTGTATGAAGGTCCTTCCTCACCCTGAAGAGGCCATCTCTCATTAAAAGTTACCCTTTATTCATAAATCCATTCTACTTTCTCCTAAATTACATTTTGTGATTTTATGTTAATTCAAGCTGTGATTTTTCAAGTGAAGAGCAGAAATGCATAAAGAACTATTTATTTATTATGTGCCTTTTTCATTAACTCACATTAATTGTACAAATTAATGTGTCCAACTGTGACATGTCCATACACGCCTATGCATATTTGAATTGTATCCTCCCTCACTACTACCCTGTCTCGCCCTCTCCTCTCTGCCTCATCACGCCCTGTCCTTTTTTCTTCCCTGGTAGTGCCTCTTCTGCTTGCAGGTCATTTTTTCCAGTTTTCACATATGAAGGAAAACATACAATACTCATATTTCTGTGTCTGGCTTAATTTGCTTAACACAATGCTCTCCTATTCCATCCATTTTCCTGGCCAATAAAATGAATTCATTCTTCATGGCTGAATAATATTCCATTGTGCATATATACTATATATTCTCCTAAAGAACTCTATCCCAGAAACAGTACATGGAATCCTTCCTGGTCCTGCCCCATCATTCATTCACTCAACACCTATTTATTGCAGATCTTGTCCATGCAACATTCTACTGGAGGTGTGTGGGTGATAAAGGCTATTAAGGCAAGAGCCTCATCCTCATGGAGAAAGGTGATGCTTTTGAAGGAAGAAGAGGAAGAAACCTCATCTGGAAAAAGGCCTAGGGAAAGGAGGGGGAAGGCATGTGCACACACTTGAACCCACAGTTGATGTCACTCCATCCTTGGAAGCCCCATGAGTTCCGTGCTGATGAGTTCACACAGGTCAGGCCGCAAGCCTTCCCATCAGGAGTAGGGTAGCAGGTGGCCTTCCCATCAAAGTACCATCCCCATGCCAGCCTGTCCTCCACAGATGCCGCCTCTCCTTCCTGCCTCTGCACCTGTCAGTTTCTGCAGGAGCTCTGCACATCTCGGTGTGGACTTTCAATATGCCTCACTCTACAAAGGGGAAAAAAACACAAACAGAATAACCAAACACTTGAGGAAATCCTGGAGCCAGGAAAGAAAGATTGAGGTACACACAGCAAGTGGAAACAGACAAGGGAAGTAAGAGAAAAGTTTAACATCTTCCCTAAGAAAATGTGGTGACACTAGTTTACAAAAGCAGACCTAAACAAAGCATGGCATGCACTCCTTTTTTCTTTTTTTAATTCTGAGATTTAATTAGAAAGCAGGAGTTCACTCTTGGAAATCCAAACAAGTCTATGTTTTTGAAGTGTTAATAATTCAACGCAAGGGTTCAAAGGAAAGGCTGAGAAGTCATCCAGAATTCAGAGCACAAAACAGATGCCGAGAAGGCAGGGGAAGAGAGGTAGAGGGCCCGAGCTTTAATTCAGAAAGTCTGATGTTTAATTAATACAAGCTACAGAAAGAGAGACCAAAGGGACTCGAAAGAGCTAATCAAATCAATAATACCCCAAATTATCCAAGCCCAAGCGAGACTTGAGTCTTCGATTTGAATAAGGCTTTCAAGTGTCAAGAGGGCTAAGTGAAAAGATGCACACGTCTGGAGACACATTTAGGACATGTTAGAATGTAAGGTCAGGAAAAGATCATAAACAGCTTTAAGAGAACAAATAAAACAGGAAGACTACAGAGAACGAGTCCCCAGCAGGTGTGAGACACCTGGTCAGCAGGGAAACAATGGAGAAGTGCCCTCAGAGCCTGCTAGGAATATGATCTTAACATAGAATCTGTGCTGGGAAAACTCTCCATCATGCCCAAGAGCAAATAAAGTCCCTTTCAGCTCAGAGAGAAAAAAGTTCCCTTCTAAAGTCTTCTGGAGGAAGTCTCCTGAATTCATACTCCAGTAAAACGAACCTGAAAATGAAGAAAAGGGAAGAAGTGGGTTATCAGGAACAGAGAAGCTAACCCAAAAGTGCACTGATATGACAGTGTGGCTGCAGGCGTGACAGTGTGTCCCACTGAGAGCAGGAAGCCAGTGGCTTCAAGGAGTATGCCTCCCAGGAAAACATGGAATGGATGCCAAATGGCATGGAGGTCAAGAGTAAAGAATATTTAGCTGGAGGTGGTGGAGCACACCTGTAATCCAAGTTACAGAAGCAAAACAGGAGGTTGAAACAGGAGGATCGCAGGTTCAAGGCCAGCCTCAGTAACTTAGTGAGACCCTGTTTCAACATAAAAAATAAATAAAATAAAATAGGGCTGGTAGCTCAGAGGTAGAATGCCCCTGTATATAATCACAAGGACACCCCAAAAGAATAAGGAATATCGTGAAAAGGGCTTAAGCTCATCATTTCAACTTCAGATAAAGTCCACTTGATATTCCAGGAAAAAACCGTGTAAGAAAATTATAGTGTAGACAGATATCAAGCAAATGAAGCCACAGCACAGGGACCTTGGTCAACTCTGTAGATGAAAACCATGTTCACTTTGATCCTACGAATGATGGTTTTAAGTGATAAGAATTGTGACGTTGGAATTCCAGGAAATGCAACGAACTCTGTTTAATATTTATGATAACATTATTATGTTTTTGGCTTTTCAAACTTTAGAATGAAGTTATAGTCACAGTCTGGAAAGCTTAATTATGGGTACTACAGAGAAAGCAGCAATATTATCAATCTTAGTGAAGCATAAAGATACAGTACGTATAATTTAAGAGTAGAATGGTTCAAACTTATGCTTTCTAGATGTGGCTTCAAAAGATTATAAGGGATGACACAAAAAGATAGAGACTTAAAGCAATTTCGAATGGGACCAACTAGGGGAACTGGAAACCGAGGTTGGAAATTGGTAATAGGTGTGCTTAATCCTTAGCGCTCATAGATAGAAGTCAAAGAAAAAATCAAGAAATAGCGATGCAACATGTTATTTAGCAACATGGGAAGAGCCAGAAGAAAGATTAAAACTGTGAGTGGGTACAAATAGTTTTCTCCTGCAGTGGGATTAAGGGATGTATTAAGTCTTAATATTTGTGTTATATGGTTTTTAATACTTGTTCATAAAAACTATTCATTAAAATCTGTTCCTCAACTAAATTGGCTTTAGACATCTTCACCAGACAGGCATCCCTTTGTCAGCGGAATAAGCAACAGCATAATTGTGTGAGCAAAATGAAGTTATATTTGTACATATGTATGTAAACACATGTAAGAGATAGAATCTGCTGTATACATCCTGTTCTGTGTCTTCATGGGGACTCTGACCTTTGCCTAAAGTGACATTCTCATCTTAATTCATAGTTATGCATTTGGAATTAAATTCAATACATGAAATTCATGTATTTAGATCTTTCTATTGTCTTGCCACTCCAAGAACAGCTTTGTCCTTGAAGATCATGTAGCATATCTCAATTCTGATCTTTACATCTAGATTTTAGAACTCAAATAGCTTGGCTTTCTCCCTATTTCCAAGTTTCAGTGGCCATTTCGCTTTTTGCCAAGGTAGTTCAGGGAAGACCTGACCAAGGTTAGGTCTTAAGTAATCATGGACATCATGTGAACCGGCCACTGAGCCTATGTGTGGATGAGAGCTGCTGTTCTGCAGCATGACGGGACAGGGCATGAGAAGTCGAAGCTGGAGGGACAGAAATGCGGGGATAAACTGGCAGGAACCATTTTCCAGGACATTCTGGTTTTGAGTATTTATATGTGCAACTCCCCATCACCATGGGTAGTGAATTCCACCACCACCAACAACCCCGCTTGGACAAATAAATTTTGCCCATAGCTAACAATGCTGTATTGAATACTTCAAATTTTCCAAGAAGACAGGTCTTTTGTTAATTGTTCTTATCACAAAAGACAAATGACTAGCCTTGCTATATGGTTTTTAACAAATTACTATCCTACCTGTTAGTCTCTATGTCCCCACCTGAAAACCTGTGATAATAATAATGACCTTGCAGGCTGTCATTAGGATTGAATATTGGAGCCACTGTAAAGCCCTCACCTATCAGATACTGCATCCCAAGCGCCAGATATTACATAACAGTATTATGATTTCATCAACATTTAATGTCCGAATGGGATCCATTAGGACTTATTTGTAAGCTTAAGTAGTTCATGTTGTTAAGATATCTAAATGGTTCTTTTACACAGTGGACCACATAACCATCTTTTAAAAATTACCAACAATGTATGACTTGATTAGCTATTCCCAAGAGATGAGAGATTATAACAAGATCTTGGAGAGGAGATGGGGGGTAAAAGCTTCATATTTACCATGAGATCACGTTTAAGTAAAGGTCAAACCTAAAGTTAATACAACATGTTCTCATTTATATGTGGAATCTAGAATAGTCAGACTCACAGAGCAGAGTAGTTTCTGGGGTGAAGAGTACGGAGGGGGTATAGGGAGGTAATGATTGGAGGTTACAAAGTTTTAGTTATGCAAGATAAATAAATTCTGTAGGTATAGCACAGTACCCATAGCTAACAATACTGTATTGAGTACTTAAAATCACATCATTTGCAGGGAAATGGAGAGAACTAGAGAACATTATGCTAAGTGATATTAGTAAGTCACTAAGAGTAAAAAATCGGATGTCCCCCCTAATCTGTGGGAGCTAGATAGAATGGGACTTAGAAGGGAAGAAGAAGAAATCTTTAGATGGACAAAGAAGGTGACTTAACTGAGGGAGTTGGGCGGGGAGTGGAGGGAAACACACTATAGCACATGATGTACATACACAAACCTATAAGACTCAATCACTATCCGGAGCATGAAAGGGAGGGAAGGGGGAGGGAATAGGGTGAGATTGGAGGGAGGGCTAAATGAGCAATGTGTGCATGTATGATGTTCATACCCTGACATATATCAAAATGTATAATTACAATGCACCAATAAATGAACATAAATTTTTTTTTCCAAGCAGGTAGATCTTATGTTAATTGTTCTCATCACAAAAAATAACAATAAAGAGAAGAAACTTTGGAAGCTGGTGGAGGTGATTATGGTGCTGACGGCTCCTCTGGTTTGTCTATGGCATGTTCCCCAGAATAGCTCATGTGTTGGCAACACAGCAAGGCTCAGAGTTGGGGCGTGGCTGGAGGAGGTGGGTCCCTGGGGCCATGACCTTAAGAACTATATCTGTCCCTGGCTGCTTCCTGTCACTCTTTCTGCTTCTGGCAGCCATGAGTTGAGTAGCTTTCTGCCGTCATGTTGTTGCTGCTTTGCGGCTGACTGACTATGAACTGAGCCTCTGAAACTATGAGCTAAATAAACGTTTCCTCCCCTAAGTTGTTCTCATCAAGTATTTTGGTCAGAGGGACAAAGAAAGCAGACTAATACAATGCTGGTGATGGTTTCATGGTTTTTATCCCTGAACTCATTGAGATATACACAGCTTTTTACATGTCCATCATAATTCACAAAAGTGGTTAGAAAAATGGTTGAGAGAGTAACTGAAGATTTTTATTAAAATATCATTCTGATGCATAGAAGGCTTTTAACAGATATTTATTATCTATTATCCAGAAAGATAGCATACATTATCTGTGCTACTAAAAGAACATAGGTTTCCCACATTTACTTTCTATAGATATTTAAATTGGCTCTTCAGATTTGAATTGACACGTCAGCCTAACTGTAATTGTCTGCAGTTATTACAATGTAATCTACTTTTTAATGAGAACTTGGCATTAAAAAATCTAAGCTCGTGTCATTATTATTATGAGAATTATGAATTATCCTTGTAACTATTTCTATCATATCTCAGAGCATGCATACCATCCACTGTAGCTCTACTTATCTGTCATATTCTAATTTAGGCAAAGGAAAGGGGCTTCTAAGTTATTTGATCAATTTCAATAAGGAAACTAGTTCAGAACCTAAGCAACATGATAATTGGGGGGCCTTAAATATAAATTATTAAGTAATTAATGTTGTAGATTGCTCATTTTATAAGGTGGCTTTATAAAAACTAATTTTAGTATATGAAAATTAATTGTATAGAAAATTTGCAATAAGACTGTGAGAAGCTTATTACAGTATGAAAATATTTGTTATAGGTGGAGAGTAAGCATTCTGAAATGGGACCCTGCTGTGCTGGTGCTGGGGTCTCTAGGCTCGGAGGAGGCGCTCCATGGGCCTGAGATCTCTGAGCAGGGATCCTCCTACCAAGGTCCTCCCGCCAACCTGGTCTCTCTCAGGGGTGCCATAAGCCTGGTATTGGAGGAGCATCAATAGTGACACAACAAAGGAACAGGAAGACAACAGGAACAGGAAACTGACAAGTAGTAGGTGATACAGAAAAGACAGGAAGCAGACAGAAGAATTATGTCTTTCTTTCTCCTCTATCTCTGTCTCTCTAGTGATCCCCATTTGCAAAGCCTGACAAGAAATCAACTAGCAAAGAGGAAATATGGTTTCCAGAATCCTGTCACCCTCCCCCACCCGTACAAAGCAGAGAAGTGCATGAGGTGGTGTATTGGTAAGAATAAGAATATAATTGTTGGCTTTAGTGAATCAATGAGGGGTTTCCCATAGTCCCGTACGGAACAAGGCACTCCTTCCCCCAGGTACTCGGACCATTGCCTGGTAACCTTTCCCCACCAGTTCTCTCCTGGGAATTTCTCTTGGCCAAAGGAAGTTGCTTTACCAAGTTGACACCACCCCAAAACTTTCATCAGTAATTATGGTGTCTGGTCAGAATTAATTAACTAAGTAGACTCTTACTGAACTATAACTGAAGTACAAAGAAATAAGTGCAATTTGTAAGTGGACAGTTTGGTGAATTTTCACAAAGTGCAAACATCCATTTAACCAGTGCCCATATTGAAAATTTAAAAAAATCATACATGTAAACAATTTTATATTGATTTTATAGCAGCCAACTTGCTAATTTCTTTCCAAATCTTATCATTTAATTATTTCCTGGTCTTATTTCATTACCTAGAATCTCCTTTTAATGTTGAATAGAAGTGGTACTGGAAATATTTGGGGGAGGAGGTCAGGAATAAGGCAAATTCTTTGCACTAGAGGAGACAGGGATGGCCTTCTGGTAGATATATTTGTATAGTTAATATTGTTCTCTTTGATTCCTCTTATGCTAAGATTTTTGAAATTATGATTGAGTGTCAGAGGTTTTAACTTTTTTACACACATTGCAATAATCCATTATGGTCAAGTGGGGTTTTCCCCCTAATTCCTAAAGTTCATCTCCTTTAGTTTGTTAATTAATTTGTTAATTGAAATTGAAGGAGATAAACTATATGGTTATCTTTTTTAAACTGTACCACTGGATAGATATCATTTTTCGAAAAATTGGAAGCATTCAGCATTTTAGATTATGAAAAGAATTGACCCAATGTTTCCTTTCTCATACTCACTTATTTGGTTTTAGCTTCAGAGTTTTAGTGATCTCATAAAGTGGGATAGAAATACCTTTTCCATTCTCCGACACAGAATAATTAGGACCAGGATGATAAACTCCTTAAACGTTGGGAGTGTGCACTGATCAGGATGTGTTTGCCTTTTTAGGGAATATGTTCACCCAGTGCTTCAGTCTCCTTGGTGGCTGTAGGACTATTTGGGCTTCCTGAGCTCCCCCCTGGACTTAGCATTGGTGTTACCTTTTTGAGGAATTTATTCCCTCATCCGTATTTCATTCTTAATACATAAAGTTGTTCAAAACTGTTTTTTAAAACATCATTAATGACTACAGTGTGCATACTGTTCCTCCTCCTTCTCCTATCTCACTAGAGAATTTTCTGGTTTATTCATGGTTTTGTAGAAATAACATTCGGCTTTGTTGATATTTTCAATTGTGTCCTTTATTTCTATTTTATTGCTTTCTTTTATTATCTATAGATCATTCTATTTACTTAAAAAATCTTCTTGAGTTGATCGGTTAGCTTTTAATCTTTTACTTTTACATGAACATTAAAGTTACATACTTCTTTCTTTTTTTTTTTTTTATACATACTTCTTTCTAAGTGAAGCTTTTAGCTACAACCCACATGTTTATAAATATGTGGTGTTTTAATCAACTGCCAGCACTAGATATCTGGAGAGGGGAGGTTATGTGGAATGATATTTTGGGGAAGGATCAAAAACATCCTGTTAACTCTCTGTGCCTATGGCATATTCTTAAATAACTTTAAAAAGTTGCTTAATTTTGAAAAGGCTAAAATAATTATTGTTTTTCATTGTTGTAACTTTTCTATGCTATATTTTTCCTAGAAAAAAGCTTATGCTCATAACTTGTCTTCCTGACAATTCTTAATTTTTCCATTTCCAAATTCAAGTCTCAAATTCAGAATAACAAAACTGTTGTGATATTTTGTGTATAAAATTATTTTTGTATTTACTAGAATGTCCAAGATGCGACTCAGAGATCTGCATCTGCACCTAATTAAAGAAGGATGATTAAAACAAAATTGACCTGACATTCAAATTCTGGTTAACTATGTATTGAACTCTTTGGTTTTGGGTATTTGGAATTGAGCCCAGAGGCATTCTACCTCTGAGCTATACCCTGAGCCCTTTTTATTATTTTATTTTTATATTTTGAAACAGGGTCTTGCTAAGTTGCTGAGCCTGGCCCCAAACCTGAGACTGTCTCAGTCTCCCCATACTGGGATTACAGGCATGTGCCACCATGTCAGACTGAGAACTTTTTTTTTTTTTACTTAAAATAAAATGAGGAAAATATTGACAAAAGGAACGTTCAGTCTCTTTTGTTTTACCTCATAGAAATAAAATGTATTAATATAAATAGTTTCCCAAAGTGTATGCTTCTAGAGTTGGAAGGCACAGATTCAAGGACACAGACTCATTCAGTATTATTTCTAAGGCTGGTGTAATAATTAGGTTATTAGACACAATTAGACAGAATCAGAGGTGATCACAGTGTACTTCGTACGGGTTAATCAATGTTCTCCCTGCTGGTAATACCTCCCTATTCTCATCTTTTATATATTTCTAGGTCAGCTACATCTTTACTTCAGAAGAAGATTCCAGTCTTCTTTGCCGATTATCCTAATATGTTATCCAGAGCTGACCACTCTTTGGTGAGGAAATCTCATTCAGATTTCAAGGCTGTTTCTGGCACTTGTCACACCTATCAAACTCATAATGCTGGCAAAACTGTGAAAGCGGGGCAACGGTGAATACCGATTTCTCAAGTTACAAGTCAATAAGCACAAATGGGTTCTATCCAATCGCCTTCACCCATACGTTTTGACCATGTATTGATGATTGTATGTATCGATGATTCCCAGATGGGTCAACATCTTTCTAGGAGAGGCAACTACTGAAGCAAGAGCAAAACATTTTTCTAGATGCTGTATCTTCACTCAGGTTGTTTCCTTTTACCACTCTAGTGATAGGAAAAGTAATTTCATAGGAATTGTTCTTAAGGGACTTTATAATCCCTACCATGGACTCAAACTCTGCACTCTTCGGTCCCACCAGAGTCGACTTCTCTGGAAAACTGAAATAGTAGATAACATCCTCTGGCCAGGCTACCTAAAGAACCACAACTCACCTGGCCTGGGGGTCTTCCTTCGGTCCTTCTGTCTACGCATTCTTCCCTTTGGGAAGAATCATCTTAAGACTTAGTCACCAGGTGACCCTTTCCTCTTGCACCCTCAGTTCTCTAATACGCTGGCATGGCTAAATGATTGTGCACCTGGTGTCACAGTGATCAGACCCATACTGTGTTTTCACTGGAGCTTCCCCTCTGCATGACCAGTTGATTTTGCATGCTGATAGAGACTTCAGAGAAGTTCCTGCCTCAAGCCATGCACTGAAGAACGTCATAAGACCACTAGCACAATCATTTAACTCCAAGGATTTGATTTTGGGTGCAGGCTTCCTAACTGAGAAGACCACACCTTTCTACTCCATGAGTCCGGCAGCACCTTCTGGGGACCTCAAGCCAAGCTCTCTGGATTAAGACAGCTGCCAACTGAGATCCAGAAACACGATTATCATCCTCTCACCTACTGTGTGAGTGTGTGTGTGTGGTACTGGGGATTGAACCCAGCGGCATTCTACCTTTGAGCTACACCTCCAGCCCTTTTTATTTTTATTTTTATTTTTATTTTTGTTTTGTTTTGAAGCAGGGTCTCCCTAAGTTGCTGAGGCTGCCCACAAACCTTTGATCCTCCTGTCTCAGCCCCCAAGTACTAGGATTACAGGAGTGCACCACCATGCCCAGCTCATCTTATTTTATTTCCTTTTCCTTTTTGCTCGCCAGATGCCTCACTTAGCCCAACCCAACCTACTGCTCCTACTCACTCAACATAATGTTGAAAATGATCAAACCTGCAACTTTCGGCCACTTTCTTTCCTGGATAACCCATGAAGGTCTTGCATCTTGATAAGAGGAATTATCAAGAGCTGCTAATAATTCTTGTCTTTGTTCTCCTCTCCTACCCCTTACTCTATGACATTCTATTCAGGTAGTTTGGGAAATATTATTTCCTAATTATTAAAACACTACATATATGGGTTGAATTGTGTCTCCCAAAAGATATGTTGAAGTCCTAGCCTCAGAATGTGGGCTTATTTGGAAATAACATGATTTCAGATGTGCTTAGTTTCAATGAGGTCACCCTGGGGTATGGTGCGCACTGAATCCGATGTGACTGATGCCCTCATATGAGGACACATGGAGAGGGCACACCATGCAGTGACAGGCAGGGATCAGAGTGGTGCAGTTGCGAGGTGTGGAGTGCTGAGGATTGAGGGCTAGGACAAGAGCTGGGAAGAGGTGAGGAAGGATTCCACACATACTCCCAAAGGGGACATGACCTGGCTGCCACCATGAATTCAGATTCCTAGCCTCTAAGAGGTGAGAGAATAAATTTCTTTTGTTTTAAGCCATCTGCTTCATGGCACCTAATTATAACGGTCCTAGGAAATTAAGACACTGCATGTTTATTTAAGAAAAAAAATATAGACTACATGTTTCTCTAAACACAAAATATAAAAGAAAGTATATAAAGAATAAAAGTTGAACCAGTCAAATCCCTGCATGAAGCAGAAGCTCCTGCTTACATTTTGCTAAGCATCAGCCAGGTACCTCTCTAGGCCTGCGTGGAGGTGGAGAGTGGCCGGATATGGTGAAACTGGGAAAACTAAAACATCCCATCATCTTAGATGAAAAGCAATAAGGCTGAAAGTTTCATTGGGTCTTTACAAATGGTCCTTCCAAAATGTGGGCTGGAATTTTGTGTCGCTTAGAGGGGAAGGCCACATCACGGAATAGCACATCTTCCTTCTAGACCCAATGGCACAACTTGGAAGCGTAGGATGAAGGAAAGAAGCCAACACTACAAGATATGAAATTACTGTTCTGCCCTCAGAGATGGAGCCTTGCTAACTGAGGCAGTTAGGAATCTGTTTCTTTCCTCACGGACCTCTGATAATTAACATTTGTTCATGAGAGGTCTGAGAGGGAGAAGTGCGTGTGCAAGAGCATGCACCTGTGGGTGTGGGTGTATGTGTCTAAATGAACCACAGTGTGGCTGTAAAGTGCTCTTGGCTGTGCAATAATTTAGAAAGATCATGTTTACGCTTCCCCAGCCAGTGCAGCTACATGCTCATCCTTTATATCCTTGTCAATTCTGGGGTTAGTCGCTTTTGAATATATGTGCAAATCAAATAGGCAAACTATTATCATTACAATTTCCATTCTAACCAGTGCTCAAAGAAATATGATGTCCACCCTCTACTTGTGACTCTCTGACGAACTGCCCTTCAGTATCCTTTACCCACTTTCCACTCTGTGACTTCATATCTTGTTCCTTAATCGATCTCTGTGAAACATATTTCAGCAGACAATGGGTTAGAAAATATAAAATATAAATTTTCATTTGAACCTTATTTATTGCAGCTTTTTCTGTAGAGAAATTTAAATTTTTTATGCTGAAAGTTATTCATCTTTTTAAAATGTTTTCTGACATTTTGTTATGAGAAGAAGCTGGACTACATAATTCAAACTCAATTATATAACCACGCTTATATCATCAATTTTTGTCCTCTGTGGTTGCACTTTTTTACATTTTGATTTTTGATTCTTTGGTACTTTGTTTTTATTTGTGAAATGCAGTAGAGATAGAGCTTCATTTTTCTTTGATGATGGCTAGGCAGTTTTTAAGGCTATTTATTAATAATATATCCCTTTTACCCCATTACTTAGAAAACTATCTTTGCCATACAATAAATACCCTTATATATTAAGGCCAGACAGAAATATGTGTTAGTGATTGTTAAGAGATGCATTTCGACAGGAACAATTGTTAAAGTAATGAAGTTCTACATCTAAATCTTAACTTTTAGCAACTCATGGAGAGAAATAAGCAGTATTGTCCTGATGGCTGCAGAGACTGTTGACCTCTGTGGTGTTCAGTTATTGCACAACTATTCACCGAGTGCCAATTATATGCCTGGCACTGATTTAAGAATTTTGGACACATCAGTGTCCCATATATACACAATCCCTGGTCTTAGGGAGCTTACTTTCTTTAGAAGTTCATTCTAAAGCTGCGCGGGGTGGTGCACGCTTGTAATCCCAGTACTTTGGGAGGCGGAGACCAGAGGATCCGGGTTCGTGGCCAGCCTCAGTTCTCTCTCTCTCTCTCTTCTTAGTGAGGCCCACCGCAACTTCGTGAGACCCGGTTTCAAAATAAAGTATAAAAAATAGGGCCGGGGGCGTAGCGCGGAGGTAGAACGCCCCTGCGTTCAATCCCTGGTAGCACAAAAAAAAAAAAAAAAGAAGTTTACTCTAGAATGAGATCCCTTTGGATCCATCAATATCAACAGATGCTAATGGTTCCTGGTTTAATGGGTCCTGGTTTGTTAGCTTATATTATTTCACTATTTATATGCTTCTGGAATGTTCCATCAGTTTGGGGGTATGGGTGAGAAAAGCAATACATCTTTACCACAACACTGCTTTGGGGGGGGATGGGAAAAGAGAAAAAGACTGGGTGCTGCTATCTTGGGGACATGCTCCTGAAGTGGAATGGATTTCTGAGACTTGGCCTCCTTCGTCATATTTTATGACAATACTTTTGAGGTTTCTCTAAACAAAGAGATTGTTTTCCTCCTCTGCTTTTCTCTATCCTGATTTCAGTGCATCTCTGCGGGGAGACTTTGTTGAACTGCAAATCCTATGAAGTTTTTATTAGTTTTACCTGAGAGGGTATTATGCAGATGGTGCGAAATAAATAAGGGATTTAAAATTCCTCCACATTAATATTTATTAACCTAGGCACTCCGAGTATATCTGTTCTTGCCAGACCTAAGCAAACGAAGCTGGTGGATATCACGGGCCCCTGGATATCACTGAGTTAGTCATTACTAATAATGTAATTATTGACCAAGTTTTCCCCAAAGGAAAAGTTAGCTGTGGGGATGATCAATGTTAGCCAAAATTGAAAAACTTCTAGGTGAGAAAGTAAGCTGATTTATTCTATTTATTCATCCCTGCCTTCTCTGGGCTCACCAGCACATGCAGTTTTTCACATAATTATCTACTGTCTTGCTTGATTCATTATTTATTGGGTGTGTGCTTTTTTTTTTAATCATTAACTAGATTCTATGGTTCCTCAGGGAAGGCTCAGTCTTGCTTTTCACCTCCTCTTACCCTTGTCTAAATATCCCAAAACAATAAGTTCAACTCTGGAGGGACAGAAGATTACTCAGTAATTAGTTTGAAGTATGTATCAGTCAGTTTTTGCTGTCTAGCAATCCACCCCAAACTTATTTGGAAAACCAGCAATTTATTCAGCTCCCAATCCGATGTCTGGCAATTTAGGTAAATCTCAGCGGGCAGCTCTCCTGGTCTCGTCTGGGTTTCCGCTTGTGTCTGCTACTCCTACTTCTAGGGCCTGATTACGGGTTATCGAGAGTGCCAAGAAAGAAGTACGTGAGGCTCCTGAGGCTGGGGCTCATCACTGGATCACTGTCCTCTCTTCTGTCATAGGCAAACTAAGTCACCAGGCCATCTCGGACTCAGTGGATGGAGGAATCAACGCACTTTCTGATGGAATAATAAAAAAGCCATATTGCATAGGGCCTGAGCACAGAAAGGGGAATAATTCCAGCTGTTTCGCAATCTATCGCATGTTGCGAATATATCTTGCCAGCAAATTACAATATTATTATGGTTTGGATATAGAATGTCTCCCAGAAAAGCTCATGGGTTGGCAATGTACCAGTGTCCAGAGGTAAACAAATTGAACCAAGAGGGCTCCAACCTTGTCAATAGAACAAGCCATTTGGTGGATCAGCATTTGGGTTACTGGGTGGTGACTGTAGGCAGATGGGGTGTAGCTGAGGAAGAAGGTCATTGGTGGGCATGGCTTTGGACTATATCTGTCCCTGGTCCCTCCCTCCCCTTTCCAGTTGTCATGAGCTGAGCAGCTTTCCTCCACCACACTCTGGAGCTGGTCAACCATGAATTGAACCTCTGAAACCGTAACCCAAAACAACCCTTTTCTCTTCTAAGTTGTTCTTGCCAGGTATTTTGGTAACAGAGATGAAAAGCAAACTAATACAGACATACACATTACATCTAAGTGCAGTAATCTTAAAAAATTTAGTATTAGTAATTACCTTTGGTGTTAGAAGTGTTGCTATCAAAAGTTGAAAGGATATAGGTGTCCCAGAGATGCCTCTGATGATAGTACGCCCTTCCCTTCTATTTCTTTCCTACATTTTCAAGAAAAGAAGTCACAGGAATATCTCCATTTTACTTTTCCCGGATCTAGGAGGGCTGGGATCTACTTCCATCCTAGAGGGTGAGCTATGAGGTCCAGCAAAAGCAAGGATATATAAAAGAAATCACCAGTGACTTCTAAGCAGGTGGAAACTGCCCACACTGTTTTCATGCCTGCAAGCTCTGTTTACTGTTTTAATTCTGTGACACTCTGGGGAAAGTTGAGGATTTTAGAACAGAATGAGATCTGAAGCCTTGAGCAGTTGTGCGGTCCCGGGACCGCTAATGGATTTCTCTGAGCCTTAGTTTTCCTATATATAAAATGTGGGAACAAAACTGGGATTGTTCTGAAGAATAAACCAGCAGCACGGATTTAGCCCTGTCAGATACTCGGCGTCTGATACGTCTTTGTTTGCATTCTCTGTGTTTCTGCTTGGATTTAGTTGTGTTATTACTGCCTAGGTGGCACCTGTCACTGTCTTTAGGGCAAGGTGGCAGGTCTGTGTGCCTTCATTTATCACACGAGGAGACAGAGGTGGCAGAGTCTCTGAAGTTCAGTGTTAGTTCACTTCATGAATCCGGGTCCTGGTGATCATTCAAGTATGTCCATAGGTGGTCCGGGGACAGTTTCTCCAGAGCCTGTTATCTATGATGTGAGCATGTCTCAACTTCCACTTCTGGAACAATGAGTTATTTACTAAGAATGTTTCATAGAAACCAGACACAATCTCACTTTTTTTTTGGAAAAGCAGGGGATACACCTAGATTCTAGGTCACTTGGGACCCTGGTGGCTGGCTCTGGTAGGGCAGGCAGATGTGTGGGCCTTCAGGGCCAGGCAGGCATGAGGGCAGAGTGAATTTCAAATTTCACCTTCATGTTAAGACCTAAACAGCTCCTCAAAGCCCACCTTGTCCCTGTTCTTTTCCTACTGCCAGTCACATGAGATGGGGCAACAGGACAATTCCCTTTCAGCTTAAAATAGCACCAGCCAACCAGTTCCCCAGCCCAGAAATACAAGACCATACTGTTACCCTCTTCTTTCCTCCTTCCCAGCCCCAGCGATCAATCCTCACGTCCTGCAGTTCCTACCCCCCACTCTCATCCTGCAGGTGCCAGCTTGTGCCCAACCCGAGGAGCAGCTTCCGTGTGTCAAATAAGCTCTGTATTAACGGTTGCAACTTCACCATCAGCCTTTGAGGGCAGGTGCTGGGTTTTAGCACAGCTGTACCTTGGTACCTGTGTTCCAGTAGGTCAGGACCTGTGCATAGCAGCGGTTCCAGTAATGTCTGAAGAGTAAACCCATTACTCACAGTTTCGAGTTAAGCCATTTTCCATTAAAATGCAGATGTGTTAATTGTTTGAGCAGAGTGCTCTAAACACTGATATTAACAAATCATTCCCACTCCACCCTTTTTCAAATCTTTCTTTATATATATATACTTTTATATATATATGTATACTTTTATTGGTGCCTTGTAATTATACATCATGGTGAGGTTCACAGTCATACAAACATGCACATAGGTCTTGGCATGTTTCTCTTCATGTTCCAGCCGACTCCCCACCCCTCCCCACACGTTAGTGAGATTGGTAGTGACAACTTCATACATGGACACAGCATCATTTGGAGTGTTTCTTTCCTCAGTTCTCCCTTTCCTCCTCCCACCTCCCTCCCCCACCCCCGTCCACGATTCTCCTGGTCTCTCTCCTCAATTATCTCAAGTCTCTTTTGTTTCTCTTTTCTCTCTAGCTTCCACATATGAGAGAAGACATTTGACCCTTGACTTTCTGAGACTGGCTGATCTCACTCAGCATAATATTCTTTAGTTCCATCCATTTTCCTGCCAATGTCATAATTTCGTCCTTTGTGGCTGAGTAAAATTCCATTGTGTGTATATACCACATTTTTTCATTACCCATTCTTCTGTTGATGGACACCTAGGTGGGTTCCATAATTTGGCTATTGTGAACTGTGCTGCTATAAACACGAATATGCACGTATCGCTATCCTATTATGACTTTAATACTTTTGTAAAGATACCAAGGAGTGGTATAGCCGGCTCATAAGATGGTTCCATTCCTAGTCTTTTGTGCAACCTCCATACTGATCTCCATAGTGGTTATACTAATTTGCAGTCACACCGACAGTGTATGAGAATTCCTACTTATGTACATCCTCGCCAGTATTTATTTTTAGATATTTCTTGTGCATGTGGAAGATAAGGCATATCAAACTGAGACAATGGGCTGAGAGTTTTCTCTGATACATAAATAGCGATTGTGGTTCACTAATTATGTTCACATGGTGTTTGTTATCTTAAGAGATGTCCAAAATACATGTATACTTTTAAGTCTCCTGTATGTTAGGAAACTTAACAATTGGTATCTAATATTTGCCTGGGCAAAACAAATTTACCCATTATGGGACTCTCAAGAGCCTCCTCCCCTGGTCAGCACGCTTCCCACCCACCCTCTGCCTTCACTGCCCTGCCCGGGGCTCTCCCGCATCCTCCATTCCCTGTTCAAGTCCTACTCGTGGCCCGGGTTTCACCTCCAGCTCCACATCTATGATAAAGCCATTCCTTGACCATTCCCCTCTTCAGTGTCTCTGAGGCTTTTAATAAGAGCATTTAGCATCATAGAAGTTAGCATTTAATTATATTCTGACTTAAATTATTCATAGTTATTACATGTTAAAGTGGTAAACCAGGCCCAAGACCACGGCGACCTACTCATGCCTACATTACCTACATTACCTACATTACCTACATTACCTATTTTATCTACATTAGGCACTTAATTAACACCCGGTGAGTGACTGGCCCATTGATTGATAGCAAGTCTTTAGCAAACCCTTGGCCTGATGTCTGAGGACCCTCGCTGTGTACTCTTCATTAAGACCACTGTAAATGCAGTGAAGAAAACGTGCACCTGTGCCCGCTCTCCCAGAGACACCTGGCTTTGCAGAGGGGGTGGGCCTGACGCTCTCCTGTGCAGTTCACACATCCCAGTGCCTGCCTTGGACATTTCAAAGTGATTTGTTACCTGTTTGTGAGATTTCTACCAATCCAGGGCTTTTCACCTAAAATTGATACATTTATGAGATTCCAAAGGAGGAATAATTTCTAACCACATGAGATCTTCTCACAAGTTGGGTAAATTGCACATCATTAGGACACTGGTATTTTTAGATCAGTTATTAATATTTTATATAATTTACTTCAAGTGCAATTTTTAGCATGTACTTTCAAGTGGATTTTAAATATTCTTCTAACAGCCACTATTCTAAGCAATTCATTTCAAGGCAGAAAATATGTCTTTGGTTGCCACTATGTCCCAGATGCTGTGCTGGGAGTTAGGAGAAGAAAGATAAGTGAAGGAAAGACCCTGCTCCCGAGGGATTCACATAACATGGACGCCCCAGACAGGTCTCTGAGACAACTCGGTCCATACTGCAGCTGAAGGAATGAAAATCCGCAGCCCCCTCTCTCTCCCAGTCGGGCCCTGTGGCTGATGTAACTCTATTCCACATAGACAGATGTGAAAATGACATTTTTGGAAAATGCATGGCAGGAACTTTGCAAGGTGCTTTCTTATGAAATGTGAATTCCTCATTAAAACTTGACATTGGGGGAAATTATTTGAAGTAAAAAAACAGGTTTGCCATGGCACCAAGACAAAGTATTTAAAAACCCATGACATCTGTCGTACCGTGGGGAAGTGATGGGGAGGCCAGCATCTGCTCAGGGGAGGGGCTCTTCAATCCGATGTGAACGGGGCCCCCTCACTATGATCGCAGGCCTCAGGCTCACCAGCCCAGCGCCACCTGTCCTGGCCAACCCGGTGTCCTCGGGTGACTGCTGAATCACAGTTTGAGAAGAGTGGAGGCCGTTACAGGATTTGGGAATTAGGGAACTATGGCAGGGTGAGGCCAGAAGAGACAATACACCACGGCACAAGTCAGTCCCTGTTTGTTTCCCTCTCCCGTCCCTTCCTCGGGGTCTCTCCACGCCAAGCAGTTGCTCTGACGATGACTCTGTGGCCCCTTGTGCTGCTGACCCATCACTGTGGGAATCAGCAAAGTTGACCTTAAAGCAAAGCCCCCCTGCCCCTCCGCAGTGCTTCCCCGCGGGGTCCTGCCCCGCAGCCCCAGACACCCAGCTCTTCTCTGGTCTCAAAGCTGCTAGTCCACGAGGGAAGTGTCTGGTGAGATCCTCGCAGTGAGGCCCGGGCAGCACTCTGGGTCACCCTCACTGTCAGCACGGTTCACTTTCCAGAGAGGCAGTGTAATTCTTGTGAGACATGTGTGGAGGTTGAGCCCCTTTAACTTCAGTCACATCTCGTGGCCACCTCGCTCTGACTCTGAGGAGGGAACAGTGTAGACATGACAGTCACTGTGGTACAGCTGGGGACACTCAGAGCTGCCAGTCTCAAGTTCCCCACTGGAAGTGGATTCGCTGTGTGACAGCTTGTTCCCATTACCCATAAGGCTCGAGGGAAAGGCTCCCTCTTCACACCTTGGAGCTTGAAAGCTAGAAAGACAACTTGATGCTCGTCCAAAAAAGTCAATAACTCCAGAGACAGAAAAGAGGAGCACCAGACTGCTCAGGAAGGTTTTCAGAGCCTCCTGGAAGAAGCTCACTTTTTTTTTTTTTTTTGTGGTACCGGGGATTGAACGCAGGGGCGTTCTACCTCCGCGCTACACCCCCGGCCCTATTTTTTATACTTTATTTTGAGACCGGGTCTCATGAAGTTGCGGAGGGCCTCACTAGGTAGAGAGAGAGAGAAAGAGACAGGGGGAGAGAGAGAGAGAGACAAGGAGAGAGAGAGAGAGAGAGAGAGAGAGAGCTGAGGCTGGCCGTGAACCCGGATTCTCCGGTCTCCGCCTCCCAAAGTACTGGGATTACAAGCGTGCGCCACCACGCCCGGCAGAAGCTCACTTTTAAAACCAGCTTTCTGCGTTTTCTGTCTTGGACCATCTTTCTCCCAGGGAAGACCACTGCTCTGGTCAGCATTCTCACAGACATCATCGAAAGACCAGACCACTTAACTTAGAGGAAAGAAGATTTATTTTCTTACGGATTCCAGTTCAGTCCATGTGAGGCCGGGGACCACAGATCTCAGGGCATGGCGGCAGGAGGCGGAGAGAAAGAGAGCACATGGGCTGTGCTCCTCACATCATGGACGTCAGGAAACAAGAGAGAGGGAGTGTGGGGAAGAAGAACTATATATAATCCCCAAGGATCCACCTCTCCAGCCAAAACCATATAAATCCATTACAATGAATTTATCCACTGCTGGCATACCAACCCTCATGACTCAACTCTATCAACCCTGAATATTAATAAGTGTGCTCTTTAGGGGACATTGTACATCTAACTATAACAACCACTCTGATGGCAGATGGGCCACCTTTGCCGATTAATCACAAGTGCAAGGAAATCGGTCACCCAATCCACTCCCACCGTTACATCGCAAGCAAAATAGTTACATCAATCGGAATTCTCTGAACAAAGAAAGTCTAATCACAGCATTCCCAACAAACACTTAATTTTTTTGTTTCTCTTTTTATACTTTTACATACATTTTGTTGTGCATTGTAATTACACATCATAGTGAGGTTCAAAGTGATACAAACACGCATGCACCCAGCAGTTGGTGAGATCCCCTCTGACTCACACCCATTCCACACCCTCCCTGTACAAGGGTAGTAAGATTGGTAGGATGACTTCATATATGAAATCAGCATTATTTGAACTATCTCCCTCATCAGTTCTCCTTTTGTTTTGTTACTCTTACGTTGTATTACAGATAATAATATTTCTGCAAAACTTGGACGGTGAAAAGATTTCCAACTACTTTGCCCCATTCTAGCTAATAAACAATATTTCCCTTGCTAATGGGTTTGTTAAAGGCATTAATACTTGGCATTTCTTTCAGGGCTCTTTCTTAAGAAGAAAGATTTGAATTAAATGAAGAAGAGGATCTTGGCCGGGTACAGTGGCATGAGCCTGTAATCCCAGTACTTGGAAGGCTGAAACAGGAAGATCATAGGTTTGAGGCCAGCCTCAGCAACTTAGCGAGACCCTATTTCAAAATAAAAGAATAAAAGGAGCCGGGCTTGGTGGCGCACACTTGTAATCCCAGTACTTGGGAGGCTGAGACAGGAGGATCCAGGTTTGCGGCCAGCCTCAGCTACTTAGTGAGGACCTCCGCAACTTAGTGAGACCCTGTTTCAAAATAAAGAATAAAAAATAGGACTGGGGGTGTAGCCCAGAGGTAGAATGCCCCTGGGTTCAATTGCCAGTACTGCTAAAGAATAAAAGGGCCAGGGGTATAGCTTGGAGGTAGAAATGTGTTTAGGTTCAACCCCCAGTACCACACACACGAGCGCGCGCACACACACACACACACACACACACACACACACAAGCACACGATCCTAGAACAAACCCGGTATAAGTTTAGGCTCATTGGACGGCAGACATTTCTTCAGTGCACACTGTATGTGAGGTATAGATGGACACAGGTTGAATGTAGCTCAACTTTAGGAGCATGAGCCTTTGGGGTAGTGCGGCCTGTTTATGTTGGCTGAGAGCCCCCTCCCCTGTGATGGACAGGAAGGCTCTGTAAGTACAACGGCCACCATAGCTAGACACTCTCTACCCTCTCATATTGAAGTTCTGTATTCAAGACACTATTTTCAGGTAGGGAAGAAAATAGCACTCCTTTTAACTTCTCTCTCTCTCTCTCTCTCTCTGTGTCTCTTACACACCCACACACACACTCACCAGGAGGAGGGCTCTATTACAACTTAATAGGAGGACATAATAGGAGGTCCCTCTCAGGACCAGCTGAGCTTCCCCCTCCAGCCCTCGCTTACCAAGGTTCCTCTTGCTAAGTGGTTGAATCTACTTCTGGTATCTGGTTTCTGTTCTAATGTGCAAGTTACAAGAGACACCTGGAACTCCCATCGGTGTGGCTGCTAAGGGATCCCTCACAGCTTCCGAATTCAGCTTATCCATCCTTTGATCCTCCCAGGTGGGTCAGCTCAAGGCTAGGAAGAATGGATGGAAATGAGCACCATAGAAATGAGGTAAATGCACAAAAACTTGGCCATTTAGCCAAAGGCCTTTCTCCTCTAAAATTGAATTTCGCTTTTCTAATAGAAGTACTTCATAAGGCAATGAATACCTGGCATTTATATAAAGCAAATAAATTGGCACCATTAAATTCCAGGCTGTGTCCTGGGGCTTTGCTTCCATTCACTCATTCAGCCTCACTCCCACCTTCTACAGATACCTGTTGTTATAACAAAAGACAGAGATAATTAGATCATAAGAAGAGAAGGTTTATTTCGGCTCATGACCTTGGAGGTTCCAATGTAAGATCAAGTGGTCCCATGGCTCCAGGCCCTTGGCAAGGGCAGCACATCATGGTAGGAGTGTGTGGTGGGGCAAACAGCTCACCCCATAAGCCAGGAAGCAGAAAGGAAAGAAGAGAACAGGGTCCCACAATCCCTTTTGAGGGGACACTTACAATGACCTAAGGACTTCTGCCAGCTTCTACCTCCTTGATGTTTGACCATCTACCAGTAGCACCACCTTTGGGACCAAGCCTTTAGCACATAGTCTTTTGGGGTCCACAATCAAACTATAGCACACTATGGTTCTGGGCAGTAAGAACTCATATTTAGGACAGTGATCCAATGTCACCAAAGGTCATGGATTTTGGCTTTGATGTACCAACAGAATAGTAGACTCAAACACTGTAGACAAAAATCTTTCTCTAAAGACTGAATCAACCTAAATGTTTGCTTATCCAGAAGGTCCACCTACTCAAGGCCCAGTTTATCTATCCCAGATGCCGTTGGTGTTGAACAATAGGAGCATAAGATCTCCAGCAAATTCTCCTTGCTAACTGGAAATTATCACGTCTCACGGGACAGTGCAATAGAGAAAAAAATGGCATTTTATGTTGACATAATTATTGTGGTTTATTTTCAGGGACATAAATTGTAACAATTCAACTGACTAAATTTAACACAACTTAAAATTATACGTAGTCGCTATAGACAGTGGCATAAGCAGCCACTGTCAAGGATTGTCAGAGAAAGTGCAAGTCGTTAGCTGTTTCAAACTTTTCCTCAACTTTTTTTTAGTCCTAGAAACATTGTTTAAATTAAATTTTATGTGGAACTTCCTTATTAAAGAAATGTAGAATAGTCTTTTACATTGTACTATGGCCATGTTTCAGTTGGCATTCTCATCGCTGTGACCCCAAATACCTGATGACCACAACTTAGAACAAGGGAGATTTATTTGCTCACAGTTATGGAGGCTTCAGTCCATGCTAGACTGGGTCACGCCTGCGGAGCTCAGGGTATGGTGGCAGGAGGCAGAGAGAGAGAGAGCAAGGGGAGGGGAGAGGGATGTGTATATAGACCCCAAGGCCACATCCCCAGTGACCTACCTCCTCCAGCCACACCTTACCTGCCTGCCTACCTTACTACCCAATAAATCCATTAACCCATCAGTGGACTTATCCACTGATGAGATTAGAACTCTTATGATTCAATTGTTTTCTCTCAACATTTTTATATTGCCAATACACAGGCTTGTCCAGGGGACATTCTACATCCAAACTATAACAGGCCACGACCCTATCATTTGCCCCCAGGGCTCCTGAGTGTTTCGGAGTATCCACCCTGAAGCATAATTTAATCTACTGGTCTAGCTCTTGGGGGCTGTGGAACGTTGCTTTTAAGAGCAAGGACCCCAGAATAGGGCTGCTGGAATTTATGTCCACGTCAACCACATGTTAACAGAGAGAACTTGTTCCAGGATCCTCCCCTCTCTGTGCCTCCTTCACAGATAACAAATGGATCCACAGGGTTTCGTGACAAAGCTCATGACAGGGCTAGAGTGATGTCGCACAGAGTGCAGGTGCTCAGTACATCTCTGTGACTGTTAATGACATAGGAGTGATAAACTGTTCAATGGTGCATCAGCCCCCAGCAACCTGGGTCATTACATAAGATGTACTGCTGTGGTTGGATATAGGAATGTTCCCCAAAGGCCATGTCCCCAGTTAGTGGTTCTCTTGGGAGGTGGTGGAGACTTCAGGAGGTGTGGCCTAGTTGGAGGAAGTAGGTCACTGGGGGTGTGCCCCGGAGGGCATATTTTGTTCCTGGACTCTGGTTGTCTCTCTGGCTCTGCTCCCCAGCAGCCATGAGGTGAGCAGCTCTGATCCACCACATCCTGTCCACCATGAATCTCTGTTCTACCATGCATTCTCTGCCATGGTGCTCTGCCTCACCACAGGCCCAAAGCAGTGCAGCCAGCCAACCACGGACTAGAACCTCTGAAACGGAGCCAAAATAAATCTTTCCTCCTCTAAGTTGATTCTCTCGAGCATTTTGTCACGGTGATGGAAAGCTGACCATCCCATGCCATAAAAACACACTGCGAAACAGAGACAGAACCCTCTGAAAACTCTTAAGTTTTAAAATGCTTCAGTTTGGAATTACTTAAAATTAGAAATTTTTAAACATTGATAATATGCTACCTTCAAATTAATGTTTTAAAAATTTCTTGTAAACATTTGCAGGTAACAACCAGATTTAACTGGATATTTATCCTACTCCTTATGAAGTCTTTCTACAAGCTAAGAGAAGTAAGCATGCATAAGCTAGAGGCATAAACTAGGATGTAGGACAACGGGGAAGGTCTTTCCAAGGAAGTCACCTGAACCAGCACTCACACATAAGGAATGTTAAGTAAACTGAGACTTTAGCCCTTCTGTGATGGATGAGCTCTCTCGCTCTCTCTCTCTCTCTCTCTCTCTCTTTTTCTTTCTCTCTCTCTCTCTCGTGCACACAAATCCCAGAAGGGTTTTCCCTCTAGTTTCTTTTGCAAGAAATCATAATCTGTGTCATTAACTCACCTACTAAAACCTTAGCACAAACTGTAGGGAAGTTCAAACTTTCCTTCTGAGGGTTTGTATCTAATGGACTGCCAACAGACAGATTAACAGGACAAAAAGCATACACAATTATTAACATATATAAGCACAGGAGCCACACAAAATATGAAACTCAAGCCATCGGGGCCAGATAGTTGAAGCTTAAATACTCTCTTGGAACAGGGATTTAGAGGCTGCTTTTGCTAAACAACCCTGACTCTTCATTTGGGCCTGCAGATGCCTGATAAATAGGTAAAAGTAGGATAAAAGCTAGGCGTCTCTGCCTTCATTTGGTATCTGTCTCCTTTCTACCTTAAACTTTGAGTTCAATTCCTGCTCAATTCTGCACATAGACTTGTTAATCATTTAGGGAGTGTCTATCTAAAGACTGGTAATACAGGGTTGATTAGCCCTAAATTTATCTAAGCTCTCTCATCCCCCTTCAAGGCTGAAGGCACCAAGGATAAGATTAACTAAGGTATTGTCAAGATTTTCAGGGACATCATAATCAACGGATGGCCTTTGGTTAGCATTTACAACATCCTATTCTAGATTCCTGAAACAGTGCTCAGAAGGCTACAGTCACTTCCCTAAACCTGAGGGACTGACTAACTCCATCTTGCCTTTCTGAGTAGCCCAGTCTCTGAGACAGTCTCTCTTGCAGTTCCTTAGATTCCAGGAACAATAGGTCTGATCAATACACATCCCTCCAGGCAACAGCAACTTTCTAATTGGGATAAAAATCAACCAGCCCTTAGTTGACCAAGGCTGCTTAACTATGCACACTTCCAGCCCTTTGTATGTGAACCATTTGTATGTAAAAGAGCCCCTCATTTCCTTTTTGTTTGTTTATTTTTGCTGAATCTAGAGCAAGTGGTCTGGGTTAAGCAAAAGACTGGGGGCTTGGGAGCATGGGATAAGAGGGGGGAAAGTGATTTTCTCCTTTGCATAGTTTCCTGAATTCAAAGGGCTTTCTGTTGGTCCTGGTGGCCAGCCAGGGGTCAGAGCAGCTTTGGACAAACACTTGCAAAGTAGGAAATTAATATTTTAATTCCCTGAACCATTTTCCCTGCTTGAGATCTGTAGCTGTCAGGCATTTAAATTTGCATTTGAATGTGCTGCTTTTTAAATAAAACATTATAAAATCAATTATCCCTTTTCGGAGTGTGTATGCATGTAAATCACCATTTATGAAACCTACCATTAAAAAGAAAGGAATTAAAAATAAAAACAAACCAAATATTAAATCTGTTGCTTAAATGGCTGACTACGCCAAGATTGTTAAATTCTGGGTTTGTTTTCTACCAGTATGAAAAGGGGGAGTGACAATGCATGAAATAATGCTTGAGGTCTCCCCAGGCCCCTCCAGACCTCCTCCTCCTTTCCTCACCCCAATATTTGTTCCCCTTCATCTAAGTCTGTTCTCCAAATTGTTTCTGTCAACCCTAGTGTGGTGGTTGCTACCAGGAGGGGTGACATGATGCCTCCAAGCAGAGCGAGGGTCCCCACTGTGTTAAGCTGACCTGCAGCCTCTCACCTTTGGCGCTGTGGGACCCACTCACTCCCCACGGCCCTCAAGGAGCACCGTAATCCCAGGGCAACATTATTACCAACCAACAGATAAGACAGGGTCCTCAACAGAGAACTAAGCATTAGCTGAGCAAGAAGGCCAGAGCGCTGATCAGTTGCAAGTGGGCATCATGGTGTGGAGGAGAAGTAGCCGTCCCACACAGCAGGAGAGCAAGATGAAGGCCTCCAGAGACCAGGCAGCACAAGAGGAAAGAAGCCACTTAGAAGCTAAGCCTTGGTGGAGACCATGAAGGCTAGCCTTGGCCTTAGCTCCTTCTTGGTTTAGTGCCCTGAGCAGTAAGGTTGCTTTTCTGAGGTCTTCCCTCTGTTTACAATACAGGCATGCAACTATAAACAGCCTCTCAGTACTGCTTTTGACCATCCTATAAGTTTTAGTATTTTGTGTTTTCATTTTCTTTTCTCTTGGGATGATTCTGGTTTTCTTTCTATTTGTTCTTTAGCCCACTCACTGGTTGTCTAAGAACATGTTTAATTTCCACATATTTGTGCATTTTCCCCTTTTTCTTCTGTTACTGATTTCTAGTTTTATACTATTGTGGTTGGGAAAGGTACTTGGCATGACTTCAGTATTCTTAAATTTGCTGGAACTTATTTTGTGGCCTGTCTATGATCTGTCCTGGAGAAGGTGCCATGTGCCCTGGAGAAGAATGTGTCCCCTGCTGTGGTTGGATAAAAGTGTCCCCTGCTGTGGTTGGATAAAATGCTCTGTAGGTATCTGTTAGGACCATTTTCCTACAGAGATGTTCAAACCACTGCTTCCTTATTGATTTTCTGTCTGGGTATTCTATGTATTGTCCAAAGTGGGTTATTGAAGTCTCCTTGTATTGCTTTTGGTCCTCCCCTCAGTTCTGCAAATATTTGCTTCGCATATTTGGGTGCACTGATGTTAGGGTGTGTGTGTGTGTGTGTGTGTGTGTGTGTGTTATGACTTCCTGATAAATAAATCCCTTTATCATTATGTAATGTTCTTTTTCATTCTACTCTGTCCTACCTGGTATTGAGTGCTTTGAGTACTTCATCCATGTTTTACCCAAAATAATAAAACTCTGCCCTCTGTTAGGATTAATGCAAAAATGGGGTAAATTAATTGCTGTTCTAGGTATGTCGCTAATCAGCTTTGCAATACTGAAGAAACTGCAGACCTACATTAATATATAAGTTTGCTCATCTATAAGGAATGGCATGTACAAAACACATTTTATAGAAATCTCCAATTTTCAAATTTTACAACAGATTGAATGTAAAAATGCCCTCAATTTTAGGCATGCAGAGCAATTTTTTTGTAGAACTGCTTGAAGTACTCCCTATTTAAATATGAGATGATTTTCTCCTTACCTGTGTGAGTTCAGGTGAACTTACATGTTGGATAAGAATTTGGCATGTCATGGTGACATCAAAGACTATGGTGTCAAAGTTATTATTTAAATGACAACTTTATTACATTTATAAAAATGATACATGGTCACTGTAAAACATGTAGGAAATTCAGAAAAGTATAAATACAGTAATAAATCACTAGAATCCTCAAAAATAGCAGGGCTTTTATTTGGCGACTATCATGTTAGGTATTTCTCTAACTAGCTATATAAATAAAAGGATAAGGAGGAATAGAAATAAATTTGAGCATAAATTCAGACCATACATATTGTTTTTAATTTAAAAAGTATTATATTTACTAATCCTTGATTTTTTCAGAGAGAGAAACAAGAAGAGTTCAAATTCAGATATTTATCCATCCCCGAGAAACTAGATTCTATAAATCTATTCAAAGTCTAAGCAAGAATATAAAATCAAATACCTCTTCTGCATCATTCAGATAATTTTGGCCTCATCTGTCCCTGTTCCAACTTTGCATTGGCTCAGACCTTTTTTTTTTTTTTTTGGTACACAGGGGCATTCTATCTTTAACCTACAACCTCAACTCTTGTTTAATTTTGAAACATGGTCTTGCTAAATTACTGAGGGTCTCACTAAGTTGCTGAGGCTGGTCTTGAACCTGCAGTCTTTCTGTCTCAGCCTCCCAAGTACTGGAATTACAGAAACCAATTTTGTAACCAGCAGTGCTGTGCATTTCTATTGCTCTAAGCTTTGCTATGGATTTTTGTGGAGCACAGACAGCACTCAGAAGTATGGAGGAGTCTAACACCTGGGGGAAGATTTTTTTCACTAATGGAAAATTAGAGCCAACATTAAATTTTTCCACAATCCCCAAACAGGGAGACCTTGAGATGCAGTTTACATGCTTCTTGGGGCCACACGCCCATGAATCAAGCAGGTGCTCACAGTTAGCAATGTACATACATAGCCTCTTCCCACACATATATCTCCAAAGAGTTCACATACAAAAAAACTATTAAAACTAATCAGCGATTTCAGCAAAGTTGTAGGATACAAAATCAACAGACAAAAATAGGTTGCATTTATAACAATGACTAATCTGAAAAGGAAATGTCTAAGAAAATGATCCCATTTAATATAGCATCAAACAGGATGAAATTCTTAAGAAACAAATTTAATCAAGACTTGGACACTAAATGCTACAAAACATTGATAAAATAATACAAATAAATAGAAAGAGATATCATGATTATTGAAGACTTACTATTGTTAAATGTCCATATTACTCAAAATGATCAATGGATTCGATGCAATCCCTATCAAAACCCCAGGGATTTTTTTAAAGAAGAAATAGGGAAAATATCCTAAAATTCACATGGAATTTCAAGGCACCTCAAATAGTCATAAAAATATTGAAAAAATAGAACAAGGTGGAAGCCTCCCATTTCATTACTTCAAAACTTACTGCAAAGCAGCAGTAATCAAGATGGTATAGTGCTGATATAAAGACAGAGACAGAGAGCAATGAGACAGCATAGACAAACCAGATAGAAACCCTTGAACGTAGGGCCAAATAAGTTTCAACAAGGATGCCAAGTCTACATGATGGGAAAAGGGTAATCTCTTTAACAAATAGTATTGGGTAAACTGGATATTTATATACAAAAAGGTAAAGTTTTGTATGCACTATATATCAATATTAACTAAAATGGATTAAAGATCTAAACATATGTCCTAAAACTATAAAATCCCTAGGAGAAAATATATGGGGTACCTTCAAGACATCGGAACTGGCAGTGATTTCTTGGATAGGAAACAAAAGCACAGGAAATGGAACCAAAATGGACAAACTGGACTGAATCAATTTACAAACGTCTACACATCAAAGGAAACAATCAAGAAATTGAAAGGCAACCTAGGAAATGGCAGAGATACTTCCAAATCACATATGTGGCAAGGGGTTAATATCCACTATGTATATAAGGAACTTCTACAACTCAACCACACCAAAAACACAAATAAGCTGAATAAAAAATAGGCCAAGGACTTGAATAGACATTTTTCCAAAGAAATATATACAATGGTCCACAAGAATATGAAAAAGATGTGCAACCTCCCTAATCATAAGAACAACACAAAACCAAATGAGAATATCACCTTACAGACATTACAATGGACACTCTCAAATAACAGAAAAGAATCAGCGGCGGGAGGAAGCTAAGAGATTGGAATGCTTGTGCATCATAGCGGGAAATGTAAAATGGTGCCACTGATCCAGGAATGAGAAACTAACTTCATTCTATCCCCTGTCCTAAAGCAGGGCAAACATCTGAAGGGTCAAAACAGAACATCTGCTTCACTGCCCTGCCCCACAAGCAGGCAGAAAGCCACCTGTCAGCACAAGATAGATAAAGTTAAAACCTAAAAAGTTACAGACCCACAGGGAAGTTAAGGAATTAACAAAGAACATTGTGCATCTTCTCATGTAATCACGGGTGATATCAGAACAAAGAGCAGGCTAAAGAACAAAACTAGCCTATTGATGAATTTGGTAACAAAAATAAAAATGTTAAAACTTAGAAAGCCATGGACCTGAGAACCTGACTTGAGAAGAAACATTATCCTTTCACGTGGGTGCTAACAAAGCGGGCTAAGACGGGCACCTATATTTTATGTTGGCATAAGCAAAGATAACAACCAGCCTGGGAAAAAGGGGTAGGGGTAACTTATATAAGCTCCACATTTTTTCCAAAGGGAGTGCAACTGTTCTCTTACTCTCTCTCTGTTACTTTCGCTTTTGCAATAAACCCTGCCTTATATTAAATTCCAACAGAGTCTCCCAGTGATTAATTCTGTAACCACCAAGGGGAAGAACTCATGACTGGGTGGGCAACATGACCACCCAAAACCATTACATCACCATTATGGAAAACAGTATGGAAGTTCTTAAAAAAACTGAAAGTAGAATTACCATATGATCCAGTATTTGATAATTCATATGTGCGCTTCCGGGTATTTATTCAAAAGAATGAATACAGGATTTTCTTTCTTTCTTATTTTTTCCTGTCCTTTTTATATGGGGCATCGTGTGGGGGTTTTACATTGTACATTGTCCTTCCCTGTTCTTTTGGGGGACTGTTTGCAAGAGACAAGAGGTGGAAGCAATCCAAAATTCATGGGCAGATGAATAGATTTAAAAAATGTGGAATACACATTCAATGGGATATTGTGCAGCTCCCCAAAGATAGAAATCCTATTACATGTTGCTACATACATGAACCTTGAAGGCATTATGCTAAGTGGAATAAAACAATTACAAAATAACAGATACTCTATGATTCTACTCATGTGAAGAATCCAAAGCTGTCAAAGTCATGGAAATAGAGAGTAGTAGAAGAGTGATTGCCAAGGGCTGGGGACAAGAGGGATCAAATGTTTCTTGGATATGGAGTTTGAGATTTGCAAGATGGAAAAGTTCTAGGGATTTGGCGCACAGCATGTGGATATTCTTAGCACTGCTGAATGGTATGCTTAAAATTTTTATGATGGTAAATTTAATGTTAGGTGGTTTTTACCACAATAAGAAATAGAGCTCTGTAAAGTGGCATGTCCTAGAAGTCCTTCTCTTCTCTGTAGCTGTCTGAGTGGCAAGCAGGAGTCACTAGGGTGAGTGTTTTGATTGACTCACCTTTCCTCATTACTTCTTCTAGAGGGTGAGGACAGGGACAAGATACAGAGCTGCACTGAGCCACATTATAATCTTCCACTTCTTTCTTTTGCTGTCATTTTCATATGGGCATCATGTGGGGGCCTTCCATTGTACAACAGGGTGAACCCCTTTTCTTGTCTACTCATTGAAGTTTCGATTGGGTATTCATCTACTCACTAGGTGCTTATGAGAGAGAGATACGTGATCTGGCTTCATTCCTCCATCTTTACTGTGTCATGTGAGTATTCTCACATGCATGTCATTGTGCTTATTACCACTAAGGCACTGTAATATAAGTACTTCATATTATAAGCAACTTAACATATACCGAGCACTTACTGTGCCCCATGCTCTGGGCAAAACACGGGATATAAAGATAATGTGAGACCCTGATGTCTATGGTCTGAATGATTGCACCCCTCACAAAAATTAAGTTGAAATTGAATCTCCAGTGTGATGGTATTGTAACTGAATCTAGTGAGTTCACATCTTGGTGGGTACAAAATTAAAAAGCACAACTATGAGATGAAAGAGTGGTGAAAGGGTTATTACCTGCAGCAGGCAAGGAGAGCAAGGGGGTTCTTTTCAAAGCAGTAGCTCTCCCTGAGCAAAGGAAGCATGGGAGTCTTATTTGGGGAGCCCGTACACATTCACATAGAAAAGCACATGTAGGGGGTGGGCACATTTCTGAGCATGCTCAGTTTAAGAGCATAGATTTCATGTTCAAAAAGGAAAGATGGCACGCACAAGCGCTTCTGGGCATGCTCAGTTCAGTGTTATGAGCCAAGTTTACTCTAAGTTGCCCAGAAGCAGGATTAGAGTGATTTGGTGACCTTGGATGGATCCTGTTAAGTTTCTCCAGAAAGTTCTAACTAGAACAAAAAAGAAGAATTTTGAAGGTGCATTCAGTCTTTTAAAGGGGAAGCTTCTCAGTGTAGGAGCCTGCCCCTAAAGATGCCTGCCTCATATAGTGGCTAACAGTGTTTGGGGGTGAAGCCTATTTAAAAATCTTAAGACTGAGGGATCTCTGAAATAAAACACTTTTTCTTTATTGATTTACTTATTGGTGTATATTAATTATACATAAAAGTGGGCTTAATTTTGGCATATTAGTACATGTGTATAACATAATTTGATCTATTTCATCCCAATACCTACCTTTGCCCTCTCCTCCTCTCTCCCCATGACCCTTTTCCTCTATCTCGGTGGTCTCCTTTCTACTTTCATGAGACTCCTTTATTTCTTTTTTTTCCCTTCTAGTTTCAATATATGAGAAAAAAATATGACCCTTGACTTTCTGAGTCTGGCTTAGTTTTCTTAACAAAATGCTATCAAGTTTTATCCATTTTCCTACAAATAACATGATTTTACTCTTCTTTATGGCTGAGTAAAACTATTGTGTGTGTGTGTGTGTGTGTGTGTATATATATATATATATATATATATATACATATATATATATATATACATATGTATATTTATTTATACATTTCATTTATCCATTTGTCTGTTGATGAGCACATGGGCAGATTTCCATATCTATCTTGGCAACTGTGAATTGTGCTGCTATGAACATGGGTATGCATTTGTCTCTAAAGTATGCTGTCTTTAATTCTTTTTGATAAATACTAAGGAGTGGTATAGCTTGGTCATATGGTAGTTTCATTTTCAGTCTTTTGAGGAACCTCCATACTGATTTCCATAGTGGCTGTACTAATTTTTATTCTCACCATTTACTGTTATTTGTATTCTTGATGAGTGCCATTCTAACTAGAGTTAGATGAAATCTCAGTGTACTTTTCATTTGCATTTCCTGATGGCTAAAGATGTTGATGTTTCTTCATATATTTGTTGGCTATTTGTATTTCTTCTTTTGAGATGTGTTTGTTTAGTTCATTTTCCCATTTATTGACTGGGTTATTTGTGTGTGTGTGTGTGTGTGTGTGTGTGTGTGTGTGTGTGTGTGTCCCTTTTCTTAGTTCTTTGTATATTCTGAATATTAATTCTCTATTGGAACATTAGCTGCCAAAGATTTTCTCCCATTCTGTAGGTTCTCTCTTCATGTTGTTCATTGTTTGCTTTGCTGTGCAGAAGATTTTAAGTTGATGCCATCCCATTTATTAACTCTTGGTATTATTTCCTGAGCTTTAGAAGTCCTATTGAGGTAGTCATTGCCTGTGCTTACATGTTGGAGTGTTGCCACTGTGTTTCTTCTAGCAGTTGCAAACTTTGTGGCTTTATACCTAGGTCTTTGACCCATTTTGAGTTGACGTTTTACAGGGTGAGACATAGGAATTTAGTTTCGCTCTTCTCCATATGGATATTGAGTTTTCCCAGCACTGTCCCAGGCTGCTTTTCCTCTACTGTATGGCTTTTGTCCCTTTGCAAAGAATCAGATAGCTGTATCTGTGTGGGCATATCTCTGTATCTTCTATTCTATTCCCATGGATTACACTTATATTTTTTATGCCAGTATGATGTTGTGTTTGTTACTATGGCTTTGTAATATAATTTGATATTAAATATTATGAGACTCGTATATCTGATAAACAAATTCATCAATAAGGCAGGATACAGCTGGCTGTGGTGGTGCACGCTTGTAGTCCTAGTACTTGGGAAGCTGAGATAGGAGGATTGCAGGTTCGTGGCCAGCCTCAGCAACTTGGTGAGGTCCTCTGCAGCTTAGTGAGACCCTGTTTCAAAATAAAGAATAAAATGGGGTTGAAGATGTAGCTCAAAGGTAGAATGCCCCTGGGTTCAATCCCCAGTACCCCCCCCACAAAAAAGCAGATTATAAAATCAATATACAAAAATCAATAGCTTTTCTATACACCGATAATTAAACCATTAGAAAGAAATCATGGAAAAATTCCATTCACAATAGCCTCAAAAATAGTAAAATACTTGGGAAAAATATAACCAAAGAAGTGAAAGACCTTTGCAAGGAAAAATCACAATGTTAGTTGACATTGGTTGTAGATTTGAAGACATTAAAAGATGGAAAGACCTACCATGTTCATGGATAGACAGAAGTAATATTGTTCAAATGGCCACATTACCAAAAGTGATCTACAGATTCAATGAAATACCCATCAGAAAGTCAATGAGATTCTTCATAGAACTAGAAACCAGAATCTTAAAATTGAGATGGAAGAACAAAAGACCCAGAATAGCCAAAAGTGTTTACTTTGCTGTTTCAGATGCTTAGCCAGAAGAGGCCCAGGCCTATGGACAGCTTTCCATACCTATCAGCAGCAGGACTAGATGGCAGTTGGAAAAATATCCCCTGGATTTAAGAGTCAATATTATTTTATAATGAAAATTTGGGGAAGGAAAGCATAAATTGTTTACATTAAACTGACATTGGTTGTAGAGAAGAGGGTAGGATAACATGGAAAGAGAAAGTTGTAGGTAGGAGGACAGTCCATAAGGAGAGTGCTTGCTGCCTCTGGATTGATGGGGTTAGTAGCGTGAGAAGTTTCTACATAAGCAGGAGTGGTAACTGGGCCTTGGCAGTTTTAACCCATTTCCTCACTGCCATATTCATGTAATTTTACATAAACACACTTTTTGAGGCTGAAGCAAATCTGACCATCATTCGACATAGCAACATTTCTGTTTGTACTATATACATACCGTTGAAAACTTATTGATAATAAAGTCCAACACAGGTTTGATCTTCTGCAATGAAATCTGGGCCTTCAATTGCCAGAAGGATCTGGAAGAACTCAAAGGTAGAAACTGAAGCAACAATAAAAATCTTTTGCTAGTCATAATTTGCCTGAGATCAGGTGTCTCCAAAAGAGGCCTTGTTGGCCAAAACATCTCTAGCTCAGGCATCTGCACAACACCATGCAGTAACATTCCTGCAGAAAAGACTTCCAGTTCCTCATTGTCAGCATCTTTCCATTTATCCATTCGTGAAAACCTTAGGCCTGTGATCCCTCCCCTGGAGGGAGTTATTTTGGGTGGTTGCTACAGCCTCCAGCGCCTGCTGGTGAGCGTTCTCTCCCAACAAATAGGAAATGGGTTAGTTGAGATTGTAATATACACTCAGGAATGTGGAGCAGTCTTTTGTCAGTTTGGCCCACAGCTGTTAACTGGTTAACTTCCCTGGTCTCTTCCTTTGTCCAACCTCCTTCCTTTGTAGTTAAGGTTAGGGCATCTCAGAATTTCTCCTTTATCCAGCCTGTGTGGAGTGATGGGGATATGAGGATGGATCCCTCCCAAATAGGATTAAGGCCCTTATAACAGGTAGGCTAGAGAGCTCCTCGCCCTCTTTCCACCATGCAGGATCCAAGGACAAGTCTACGGTCCAGAACCTGGCTCACCAGAGCCTGACCAGGCCTGACTTGGGGCTTCCAGCCTCCAGAACCCTGAGAAATCGATGTCTGTGGTTTAAACCACCCCATCTGTGGTCGGTTACCATAGTGACCCAAGCTGACTGAGACTCTGAGTCAGTCATCCTGAAAGTGACCCATGATAGGTCAGGGTGGACCACACAGGGGCCACACTCAGCCCCAGGCTTGGCGTGGTCTGGGAGGGATCACGGTCAGGGTCAGGACCTGCTCCTGGAAGAACTCTGTGCTCAACCTCACTCTGTCCCCATGGCTCATCTCTGAAGATGGACTCGACCAGCTCTGAGACAAAGACCCGAGTCTTTCTCTGCATGGGACTCAAGTAGTTCTTTCTAGAAGCAGATAACAATTGCTTTGAAATCTGAACAATGAACTTGAGGAGTTGATAATATTCAGTGCTGTTAGAAAGGTGCAAGGGACCTTCTGCTTGTGTTGCCGATACGAGTATAAATTGCTTCAGTGGTTTTGGATAATAACTTGACAGACCTATTAAAGTGAAAATGCACTTGCATTTTGACATAAAAAAGCACATTTGGGGGATTTGTCCTGCTGAAATAATACCATTGGGTTATAAGACCATATGAATCAGGATGTTTACTGAAGCGTTGTTGATAGCAGTGACAAAATAGAGAAACTGGTGGATCAATTGTCAATACATGGAAAATGGAGCACGTCTTAGTGCACTCATCCAGAATAGTATGCATTTACTAAGGAATGTAACAATGAGGTGCTAATTGAAAAAGGCAATCTGCAGGGTCACATAGGAATTGAAAAAGTCTGCTTTGAGTGTGTGCGTGCGTACTCTCCATGTCGCTAGTTTTTTGTGTGGTGTGGTTGTGTGCATTTTTTAAAATATGTTTATTGTTGCATTTTAATCACACATCATATTGAGGTTTCGTGTGGTAGAAACATACATATGTGTTTCTTGTATATAGAAAACAACCTGGGAGGATGGACACTGGAGCTTTGACACTGGTCACCTTGTGGGGAGGAGCTGGGGAGCAGAGAGGGCCGGGGAAGCAGTGGTTTTTTCCTGTGTGATTCCCAGTGGAAACTGTTGACTTAGCTTGTATGACTTTGGTAGTTTAAAAGGAAAATCCAATAAAGTATTAAAGATAAAATAAAATCTAGATAGTTTGTGGCCTAGGGGAGAAAGATGGAAGGATTGGGGCCTAAGGAACCTCTTTATTACGTACATAACTTCTGTGATGCATGCCGCAGCCCCTTGTCTATGGGCTCATTGAGTGCAGATCTGGTGGGAATGAGCTGCATGACAGGCAGTGTCCCTGAGGAGAGGTCTCCACACCCAAGTTCTCACCTCTAGAGCTGTCTATCCAGTGGGAGGCACATGACTGTGATCTGTGTGTGTGTTCTAATAGTCTTCCTATCCTCTGTGAATCCCTAGACACAGGACTCTTGGGAAGGGAGGGACTGAGGTAGGTGGACAGGACTCGGAGGAGGGGCAAGACAGCTTCATCGTGGGTGCCATCAGAGGGCTCAGTGCCTCCCATGGCCTCTTTAACAACAGTCAATTCTCAGTGGTATTAATACAGCCCACAAGGTAGCAGTGTCAAAGTTTCAGTATCCACACTTCCACATTGTTTTCTATACGCAAAAAATGTACATGTGTATGTTTCTATCACACAAAACCTCAATATGATGTGTGATTAAAATGTACCAATTAACGGATCCCAGATAGAATCTGTCAAGGCTTTACCTGTCAAGTGCAAGGCATGGAAAATCTGGGGCCCTGCTAACCCTTGCAGAACAGGATCAAGTAACAGGGAATATTCTTTCACTCTCCATTTTAGAGGACTTGCTCCTGTCAATTGCTGTGTTTAAACTAGGACTTCATCTTCCAAGGTTTCATGGAAAAGGCTGAATATTATCTCCCCAAAACGCATAAGCAACTCCATGTACATTATGAGGATCTATTGTAAAGCCCCTTTCAAAATACAAACACTAGACATGATATATTAGTATAGATGCCTCAGGGTAGACCTGGGAATATAGTATGGGGAAGGAAATGAGAGTCATTCTGACTCCTTGACTTTCTGCACAATCTGTATGTCTTTAAAAGTGCCTGAGGGGAAAAAAAAACACCATGAGTCCTCCTTCCCACAACCACACCCTAGGCCACAGCTTCTGCTTAGCATCAGGAAGAACTCTTTCAGGTGAACTCTTTCAGGAATCTTCCAATTCATGTCATAGTCTGCTCAACACTTTAAAAAATAATTGTTTCACATGTGCATAGTGGACATGCAATAATTCAGGTGATGAAGCAATGGAAACCCTGCCTCCTGCCACGGGCTTGAGACAGTGGGAGGGAATGAGCGTGCCACAGAATGGGGCAGGGGTGTCTGCCATTCCACAGCTGTGACTGCCTTTCCCTGGTCCCTGGATGGCACACAGCACCTGAGTCTCAGGAGGCTCCCGTCCCCCACACACCTATTCATGACTGTCTTCCATGCCTCTTCATGACATTGGTGTCAATACTCTTTCCTCTAGAGATGTAACACATCCACGCCTGGTCATGGGGCTGCAAGAGTCTTGTCCCCCTGCATTCTGGATCAACATAAGCCTCATGAGCTGGAGCAGGAGTAGTCATCCGTCAGAGCCTGGACAGCTGCCGTGTGAGGCTGGGTAAGTTGCTCAACCTCGTCGAGTCTCGGTTGCCTCGTCTTTTAGATAAGCTCTTGGGGCCAGATGTTTTATAGGAGTGCAGTTGAAGCTGGGGGTTCTGGTTTTGTTGACTCACCTCCCGGCAGGCCAAAAAGCAACGGAGTGAGAGAAGTCTCACCAAAGAGGTAAGACTCCACACTATAACCGAGCGGTCCCCGTGTCCACCGTGGACAGGGTCCCATCTTCAGAGTGGCTGGCCCCAGGTCCTGGCTGTACCTCCCTGGTACAGGCTTCTTCCATGGCTCAGTTCTCCATCACCATTCTGGGCTTCTGAAGGACATTCTGCTTGTTGCTACCCACAGTTAACTCTCGCAGGTTGTTTTTAATAGCTCATGGGTGGGTGTCATGGTTAGATATAGAACGACCCCTTGAAGAGCTCATAAATTGGTGTTTGGAGTTGATGTAATTGAGTCATGAGGGTGACCCAGGCCAGTAGGGTATGGCTAAAAGTGGGTTCCTGGGGGTGAGGCCTTGGGGCTTATATAAATGGTTCTTCCTCCCCCTGCTCTCTCTCTTGATTTCAGCCTCCATGATGTGAGGAGCACAGTCCAGCTCTCCCTCTCTCCGCCTCCTGGAAGAACTGTGCATTCAACCTCACTCTGTCCCCATGGCTCGTCTCCTCTGAAGATGGACTCCACCTGCTCGGAGACAAGGACCTGAGTTTTTCTCTGCATGGGACTAAAAGTAGTTTTTTCTAGAAGAACTGAGATCCCTGAGATCTGTGATCCCTGGCCTCACATGGACTGAACCTGAAATTATAAAAGAAAAATCTCTTCTTTCCTCTCAGTTACATGGTCAATCTTTTAGATTATAACTGCAAAAATGCTGACGGCAACAGTGGACATGATGGAAGATGTTGCTGGTCCTGCCCTCATGGAATCCCGGTGCTTTAAGAGCACTAGAACATTTTACAGCCTGTACCCAGTCACCAGGTCCTGGGAAGGTCGGCAGAGTAACTGGACAGCCGAGCCCAGTGGGTCAGGCAGCCTCAGGACTTGGGAATAACATCATGGGGCCGGGAGGCAGTGGAGAGCTTCCCGAAGGAGCTAGGCTGGAGTCAGTTCCTGAAATATGGTGGATTTGAAAGTGTGGAGGGAAGGGACAAAACATTCCTGGTGACTGGAACACCATAAGTGAGGGACAGAAGTGGGAACGTGCTCAGTGGCTATAGGGGACAATGCTGGTGGCAGTTTTGAACCTGTGGCTGCCTCCTTCCTGAGAGTCACAGGAGAAGGTGTAGAAAGGATTATGTCTGCAGGCTAAGGACCTCGTCGGCTGTCTTGAACTTGTCTCCTCTGGAGCTGGGAAGGTTTGCTGCTGTTGCTGGGAGGAACAGACCCTGGGCATGGGAGTCAGGGGCCAATTGTGTTTCCTGGAGCTGTCTGGCTAGGTCAACTTTCACTGTCTGTTTCCTTTTCTCCCAACTGGGAAAGTGTCTGCCCTTGGTGCAGTGCCAAGCTCTTCTGAGGACAGAATGAGATAATAGATTTTTTAAAAAAAATTGCAGAAATTTCTAAGTGTTCCAAGTATAAGAGAATATTCTGATATTCTCTTTTCTTTGCTATGGAAACTGGGGTTTTTCCCAAAGTAAGAATAGTGATATTCAATCTTGTGAGGGGTTTAGGTTTAATTGGAAATGGTACCATGACATAACCGTCTGGAAACTTCCCAGGAGAATCAGCTAAAGCAATAGCAGCAATTACCCAGGGAGGTGGCTTGGTGAGGCCTGGGCCCCTGGGGGACAGTGAGTTTTCTGGGGACACCTTTCTCACATGTAGAGTGGCGCTCTTGGACTCTGGATTTGCCATCACCAGACCTATTTTTCTTTCCCTATTGTAGTTTAAAGTTTCATAGCAAATCAGGATGAGTTTGTAAGCCAGAAAAATTCAAGGATGACATCAAATCAAGGCCTGCTGAGCCCACCTAGCAGCTGGCTGGTCTCTGGAGATGGGGTGATGCAGTCACATGACACGACAACCCAGGAAGACAAACCCAGGGAGCCCTCTCCCTTGCTACCCAGGAGCACTTCAGACAGACCCCGAGTCCCGCAGTCTTCTGACAGCCGCAGGTGAGGGAGGAAAAGGAAGCCTGGAGCAGGTAGCTAATGAATAATAGATCTGTAAAACAGGTCTCCTTATACTCGCTATAATTATTTTGCCCTTATCTGAGGGACATGTAGGAAGGAGGGCTTGTGCTCTTATTAAATGGATTTGAAAAGCTCCTGTGTTTTGTGTTCCTCTGACCTGTCAGCGCTGGTTTCACCCCCGGTTCTTACTTGGTGACAAGGGGGATGCTTGTGCTGGGAGCCTTCATCGTTTTCTTTCCCCTGTCCTAAGAACACCACTTGTCATTTTGGTGACTCTTGTGGAAGCATTCTCATTTAATAATGGCATGCTCCATCCCTGTCTCCCTCTCACTGACCACAGCAAAGCCACATGTGGAGCCAAATTACCCACAGCTCTTCCCTCTTTAAACTCAAATGAGCCCTACCTGCCTCCCTGGTGTCTCCGGGCCTCAGAAGTAAACCAACAGTAGAGGGCAGGTGACAGGTGACTGCCATGTGGACTTCTACCTTCTAACCTCAGCGCCTTAATCCTTGTGGTTTATTTAATGTGTATAATATATATATATATATATATATATATATATATCATATTTACTTATTTAAATATACACATATATTTATTTAAATATACACTTATTTAAATATACACATATATTTATTTAAATATACACATATTTATGATATGTGTATAATATATATATATTATACACATATATATGTGGTGTGTATGCGTGAGTGTGTGTGTGTGTGTGTGTGTGTGTGTCAGTGGGACAAAGATTAAGGAATTCTCCCCTTGGATAACTTTTACTGATAGTATTGGAAAGTTAGCTTGATTTTTTTGTTTGTTTTTGTGGTACTAGGGATTGAACACAGGGGGAATTCTGCATCCAAACTACACACCCAGCCCTTTTATTTATTTATTTCGTTTTGAAACAGGGCTCACTAGATTGCTGAATCTTGCTACGCTGCCGAGGCTGTCCTCAAACCTGCGGTCCTCCTGTCTCAGCCTCCCAAGTACTGGGATTACAGGTGTGCGCCACCATGTCTGGCTTAGCTTGATTTCTTAATTCACTTTTTTGAGCTGTCACTGACACATAAAATTATACATATTTATAATATATAACTTGATATCTGTGCACACTGTGACATGGTCACTACAATGGAACCTGTGTGGCCTCTGTGTAGTTGTGAGTGAGTGTGTGTGTGTGTGTGTGTGTGTGTGTGTGTGTGTGTAGATTTCATTTAGGATCTATCCTCTTGGAATATTTCAAGTTGCTGAGGCTGGCCTTGAAACTGAGGTCCTCCTTTCTCAGCCTCCCAAGTACTGGGATTACATGTGTGAGCCACCATGCCCAGCTATTAGCTTCAGTTTAAAAGAAGAAGAGAAATATTACTGAGCCTGGAGCAGAGCCCACTTGGTGTGAACAAGGAGCTAGGGACAGACAGGTGCCAGGCAAGACATCGGGCACAGCTGCTGGGGGCAGCGAGCTCTCTCTGTCCCACGGGTGCCCCCTGCACTTCTCTTTTCCTTTGCATGTTTCAATTAAGCTGTGATCCAGTCCCCAATACACCTTCATCCCACCCCGCCCTCCATCACGATTCCTTGCCTCGTGTGTCAGGCTGCATGACAGGTGTCTATGGTTTTCTCGGTGACTGTACAGTTGTGGTTTGCCGGATTGTTGGTGATTTCTGCTGACTCTATAAACTCAGGCATGGACTTCCTGTGGCCCTGAATGAGGCTGCGTGGATATGCTGCCACCTCTAAGCCGGCTGCGGCTATGGCTGATGTGCAGAGATAGATTCTGCCTTGCAGACTCATTATTTTGCTGTCAAAATGTTCTATTTCCTCTCCTCCTCCCTCGATCCCAGTTCTGTGTGAGTGGTGACTGCAGAGTTAATCACTGGCTCATCCTGGGCTGTCAGGAACCCTGGCCTCACTACCTCCCTCTGCATTTCACCAAGTTCCTCCGGTGCCACATCAGACTGGAGAGATTTATTGGCATTTCCAGATGTCTTTCCATCAGACAGCTGTGCCTTGTAAGGTGTGGGGGGATCTTACACCCCACAAATGCCCATGTGAAGAGTCGTCACCCCTGGCTCTGTCCCGGAGAGGATGAAGGGCCATACCCTGACCACAGCTTATTTTAGCTTTCAGTAGAAGACCTGCATGGTGGATGAATATTTGTGGAAGGACGAACAGCCAGTGGGCAGGGGATAAGTCCATGATGAACCAAGAAATATTTACTCAACACCTTCTATGTGTCTAGCCTGGGCCTAGAATCAGGAAGTCTATAAAGGTGTTGGGATTTTACAGTTATTACCAGTATGCAAATTCTGCCTCTCCAATAGATGGGATATTCTAGATGCATATCTTAAATTATGTCTCATGGGTATTCAGAGAGTGGACCATCCTGTGTTGACAGGATCAGGAAAGATACCATGTAAAGGGAGAGGTTTCAGGTCAGAGGTTGAGGGACTCTCAAGTCTAGATTGAGGGAAACTGGACAACGGACTCTGTCAAGGGCAAAAGAGGAAATAGGAGATGGAAGGAGAGCTGGAATGCAGGGAAAGGACCCAGGTTTAGGGAAAAAGGAAAGTTCCCCTGCTTCCTGTCTGTGACACAATCTGTGTCCACAGTGGAGTTTCTAGTCCTGATGGCCCCCTCTCCAATTACTCAGAATGTAATTCTCTCAATTACATTCTCCTTCTTATGATATTGCTAAGCTGGCTCACATGAGAAGCATTTACCAGCAGGAATCAAACTGTTATAGTTAGATATAAAATGTCCCCTAAAGAGCTCATTTATTAATATTCAGGGTTGATATAATTGAGTCATGAGGATTGTAATCCCAGAAGTGGACAAATCCATTGTAATGGATTTACCTGGGTGGTACCCAGTAGGCCAGTAGGGTGTGGCTGAAGGAGGTGGTCCCTGGGGTGTGGTCTTGGGGATTATATATATGGTTCCTCCTCCCCCTGCTCTCTCTCTCTCTCTCTTGCTTCTGGCCTCCATGATGTGAGGAGCACAACCCATGTGCTCTCCCTCTCTCCGCCTCCTGCCGCCTTGCCCTGAGATCCATGGTCCCCAGCCTCACATGGACTGAACCTGAAACGATAAAAAATAAATCTTCTTTCCTCTAAATTACGGGGTCAATCTTAATATTTTAGCTGTAAGAATGCTGACGGATACACAAACCAAGAATGACTTTTTCTACCAGAACGCATTTTGCTAGAACTCACGAGAGGAAAGACAAATGCAGCTGAAGTTCACCTGGATGTCCAGGTGGCTAGCCAAAGTGCTCACACTTCCCTGTCCACACACCCTCCCTCCTGCCAAGAGGACTGTCTGGCTGACATCTGTAATAAGATGCTTTGCTTCTTTCTGAATCATTAAAAAATGTTTATTTTTCCTGACATATATCAAAATGTATAATTACAATTTACAATGCACCAATAAATGAACATAAAAAGTTAAAAAAATGTTTATTTTCCTTTTCCTTTAACAACTCACATACTACTAACATATTTAATATACAGGTATTTTATAAATATTATTGATTAAATTGGTCCCACTCTTTGTATATGAAAATGAAAATTCTTGCCACGGGGCATTTTTTGTAAACACACAATGTTTGGGGTCTTTGGCCTCGAAGCATTTGTTATAGAATGTCTTATGTCTTTCTTTGCTGTGGCAGTAGTCGGAATTAAATGTTCTCTCCATCCTTCCTGTGTCGATTTCCCAAACCCTAGCCAAGTATTAAATGATAATATATATTAATGTGATATATAGTGGTCACTTAATGTGTATTTAATGTGAGTCATGAATAAAAAATATTTTGTCCACTTCAGAGATGTTGTAATTGAGTGCTCCAAGGGGGGATCCAGCCATTTGTTTCCTTCCCCAGGGAGGAGACCTCGTGTGTGAAGTTGGTGGGGTCTGTGGGTGTGTGAGTCAGGGCCCTCCAGGAAACAGCGCCATGGGTACACCAGACAGATGTAAGAGGAGATCTCCTACAGGAACTGGCTCACAAGGTTACAGATGCTGAGACAACCCGTGATCCACTGTCTGCAAGCTGGAGATCCGGGAAGGCCGTGGTGTCATTCAGTGCAAAGGTGAAGGCCTGAGAACCCGGGGCCCAATGATGTCACCCGCTCAGTGAGGGAGAAGGCACCGGGGACATTGCTGGAGTTGGTCTTAGAGTGTAAAGGCCAAGAACCAGAGCCCAGGTGGAGGCAGGAGAAGCTGGCCATGCTGGCTCAAGGAGAGCAACCCTTGGGTGAGGGCTGCTCTTCACTCAGTCTGCTGATTCAAATGCAAATCTCTTCCAGAAACACCCTCAGGGCCACACCCAGAAATGATGCTTCACCAGCTATCTCTTCAGCCTTTAGCCCAGTCTATTGACCAACCGTCACAAAGGGGATGCTTCTGGCTTGACCACAGGGTGGAGATGCCCTCAGAGCACCCCCTGTCAGATCTACCATGGGTCAGATTTGAAATGGAGCATTTCATCAGATTGTCCATGGATTATCGCAGGGGGTGTGTGGACTCACATGGGGAAAATAACTATAGCTGGTTGCTGGCCTCTGCAAGGGATTGTCACACTCAGCAGGAAAGAGAAAAACTGGTCCAAAGAAATTCCAGAGAGACCCTGAGAAGATTAGAGGTCACCTAGCTGAGAGGATCTGGTGTCTTTAGAAAGGGGAGTGCTTTGTAATCCTAGTACTTGGGAGGCCGAGACAGGAGGATTACAGGTTTGAGGCCTGCCTTAGCAACTTAGCAAGACTCTGTTGCAAAATAAAAAATAAAAAGGGCTTGGGGGTGTAACTCAGAGATAGAGTGCCCCTGGGTTCAATCCCCAGTACCAAAAAAGAAAAATGGGGGGTGCATTTACTTTCCCTTACAAATTAGGAGTAGAGAAGGCTTAACAACTTAATGCTTTACCCAAATGAGCCTTTTGGACCTGCACAGCAAGCAACGGCCTCCCTGTGGTGTGGCTCTTCAGTGCATATCTGTGAACAACCTCTCAGAGGTTCACCACTGCTCTCACAACTGCAGGTGGAGTGGTGGTCCTTCACTCACAGTGGTTCAGGTTCACAGAACCTAGTAGAAATGATAGAATTGTCATGGGGCATAGTTGCCAAGGGAGAGACCCTTTGCTGGGAGAGGGCTGTCTCCTCTCCCCAAGTTGTTCTGCTTCCCAGAAATGTGGCTGAAGATGCCTTAGAGCTGGGGGCATTCCTTCAGACTCCACTGGCGAAAGTTTCCTCCTCCTTCTCCTTCCTTCTCCTTTCTCCTTCTCTTTCTCCTCCTTCTCCTTCTCCTCCTTCTCCTTCTCCTTCTCCTTCTCCTCCTTCTCCTTCTCCTTCTCCTTCTCCTTCTCCTTCTCCTCCTTCTCCTTCTCCTTCTCCTTCTCCTCCTCCTCCTCCTCCTTCTCCTCCTCCTCTTCCTCCTTAGAGATGGGAGTGGAACCCAGGGCCTTACACACACAGTAGGCAAGTGCTTTACCACTGAGCTACACACATAGCCCAAGAACTGCTCTTTAGTGACCCTTTATGTTCCTTGTTCTATCTTTCCATCTTCCCAAGGCATCCTACACAGTCAGATGTGAACCAGTGAGGTGGTGGCCCTATGCCTCTCTGCAAGATCATCACCCCAGGGCCCTTCAGAGATCTACTGTCCTCAGATCGCCATCAGACACAGTAGGGATGGATGGAACCAGCCATCCTTGACTTCCCAGGAGATCAGACCTCCAGTTCTCAAAGGCACAGGGTAATGCCAGACACTCTGGGGGGGGGGCTTTGCAAAACCAAATTCTGATCAGTTTCACTACATATACTTTTCCCAACCACACCCTCCCCACATTGGACAACTCTCAGTAGATTGGGGTAAAACATTAAAAAATAAAATGTGTGTATATATGTGGTTAGAATATACTTTCAAAATAAAATAAATGGCCCAGATTAATCAGTTTCTCCTACTTTACAGAATCTCAGAAACAATGTTGTTTCATCTAGAGTTTGTTGCAGAATTCAAAGCCAGTTTATTTATTTTTTTATGCCCATGGTCCTTTCTATTTCACCACGACTGTCCCTGACATTAACCTCATTCCTGATCAAATTAAGTTATGATGGTGTCTGGGATGGACTCAGTGTTCCCCTCAGCATGACTGTGACTGAGTTTTAGACAGGCTTCTTCCTGACTTAGGGGTTCTGACCTCCCCTTTTCCTCTAGAAAAATTGTAAGTTCTTTCTCTGCCCCATCAAGATGTAAATCCTTTTTCAAAGCCTCTCGCCAGTTTCATAACCGATAAACTTCCTTCTCAAGAGCCTCGGAGCCAGCTCTTTGATGGTGATCTTCAAGGAAGACGGCAGCCCTGTCCCCAGCCTCAGTGGGAGGGTGGCAGCCTGACTTTGATGGGCACCGGGCTCCAAGTGGTAAAATTACGCTCTGCTATGAAGATAGGAGAGACTTCCCTGTCCTGTGGGTAAGCCACTTAGCAAGCCCGGATGGCCTGCGCCCTTCCTGCCATCCCAGTCCTGGAAACACTCTCCAGTTAGTGTTTCCACAGAGCTAAGCTCAGACTTGGTTCTGGTCTCCCTCCACTACCATTCTAGCCTTGAATGAAGACTCCTTGCCTGTTTAGCTTTGTCTAGAGCAAGTTTTGCTTTGACAGTAGCAAGGGCAAAATAAAATCCGAAGGTGGATGCAGTTGTGCGCACCTGTAATACCACTACTCCAGAGGCTGAGGCAGGAGGATCCCAAATTCAAGGCTGACCTGAATTGAATTAAGAATTTGTCTGAAAATAAAATTTTAAAGAAAGGGTTAAGGATGTAGCTCAGTGGTTGAGATCTTGCTCAGCATGTGTGAAACCCTGGGTTCAATCCCCAGTACCACAGAATGAATGAATGAATGGATTAATGAATGAATGAATAAATAAATAAATAAATAACAAGTAAAATTTAAATATAGAGGGTAATTGATATCTAAAGGTAAAGGAAAAGGTACTGGGATATAGATGGAGAGGCAAGGAGAGAGGAGGCTTTCATAACACTGACCGTGGCTACCCCAGGCTCACATTGGTTTATCCTAAGGGTTTTCCCAAATCCTACTCCTTCTGTTCCCCATCAGTCACGGTGTCCCTAGGATTTGGGGGATTTTGAGCACGTGCCCCATACCTTTTTCAGGGTGGCTTCTTTTTCAAGGTGCAATGTTGTAGCAGTTTCGGAGCTGCTTTAAACATTGCAATAAATGTCGCATTTCATTGCATCTGTGCCAGGTAGCAGCCTAAGCCAAGGTACCAATTGTAAGGCTGAGAAACTACATCATAAATAAAATTGTCAGTAAGCATGAGAGCAAGATAGCTAGATACCTAGAGAATTCTGCCAGGGCTGGAGAGAGGGGTCTGAGATAACCTTGCATACTGACCGTAGGCATGTTTATGCTGTGCTCAGAAATTTGAACATGTTCATGATGGAGTGGATACACATTCTCCAGGCCCATCTATAGCAGGGGTGGGCTAGGCCTCCCTGAGTCCTGTCATGGGTCCATAGGAGGCTACCACACATGGAACCAGAAAGCCCTGTGGCTTTAACACTCCGTTTACTTAACTTAGCTGGGCCTTGGGTCCTAGACCATGGCTTCCAACTTAACGGATCCATCAGCCTCTTCTGTATTGGGATGCTTATTCACCATGGTGTCTCCCATTCCAGAAAGTCATTCAAGACCCAAACCTGGGAGCCATCCACCTCCTCTGCTCATTCAGATAGATGTCCTTAGATTTCAGCTAGGCCTTCCCAGAACACGGCCCTTCTTCTTCACCACTACAACATGGTCTATGTCAGACCCTCCTCATCCACTGTCAGCAACTACTGTGGCCTCTCATAGGCCACCTGCCTCTACTCTTTTTTATTTTTTACTTTTTGTGTGTATGGTACTATAGATCTGACCCAGAGGCATTCTATCTCTGAGCTATATGCCCAGTTCTATTTTATTTTTTATTTTGAAACAGAGTCTTGCTAAGTTGTTAAGTAGCTTAGGCTGGCCCCGAACCTGCAATCCTCCTATCTCAGCCTCCCAGGTACTGGAATTACAGGTATGTGCCACCAGGCCTGGCTTTTCTCTACTCTTTAATAACATTTTTTCCTCTTCCCAGCAAGAAAAAATCTTTTTCGATTATAAGACCAACCATGTCACTCCCCATCTTAACCCTCCAGTGTCTCCCCATGAGTTCAGAGTAATGGCTGAGTTTTTTAACCGGGTATGTTGTAACTTGTGCCCTCTCCTATGTCTCTAGCTCCATCCCAGTCTCCATCCTAACAATATTGGTTGCTCGTAGGTCATCCTAACAATATTGGCCATATGTCACTTTCTGGTCACTTATGCTGTTTCGGGCTCCCAGGCCTTTACCCCCTTCACCCATGCATTCTCACTTTTCATCAGTCCCCGCCTCATACTTTCCTAGCTCACAGTTATGAATTGCTTGCAGTTCCCAGGAATTTCATGTTTCTTTTTGGGTCATGATCCCTGGATTGGATATAAGAAAAAAAAAAAAGAAATACACATGACAGGGATGGATCATTTTCTCTTCCCCATCCTCAGTACTGGGCTTTTCCAGGGCTCGGGTCAACTTTCAGCAACACTACAATGGAGGAAGATTCTGTCTGGGGTCATCCCACCTTCCTTTCATTCCCTTTCCCACTACCATGCGGCCTCCAAACCAGACTTTCCTAGACAATGACCCAGTTTTCCTTTCTCTCTCTCTCTCTCTCATTTCTCTCTCTCTCTCTCTCTCTCTCTCTCACACACACACACACACACACACACACACACACACTTTTCCCTCAACAAAACTTCTGTGCTGTCTTTCGGGCAGTACTAGGAAAGGAAATCATTACCTTCGTTCTTTGTATTAGGATACTAACAATCGATAGACACCCTGTGTTAATTACCTTAAAAACCTCAGAGATTTTTTAACATTTTTAAAGGAGTGCATAATTTTTTTTTAAAAAGCACTCATTACAGCCGGGTGTGGTGGCGCATGCTTGTAATCCCAGTACTTTGGGAGGCGGAGACCGGAGGATCCGGGTTCGCGGCCAGCCTCAGCTCTCTCTCTCTCTCTCTCTCTCTCTCTCTCTCTACCTAGTGAGGCCCTCCGCAACTTTGTGAGACCTGGTTTCAAAATAAAGTATAAAAAGATAGGGCCGGGGGTGTGGCACGGAGGTAGAACGCCCCTGCGTTCAATCCCCGGTACCAAAAAAAAAAAAGCACTCATTACAAAAGAGAGAGAAGGGAAGGGATAGTATAACCCAGGAACCCCCCCCAAAAATACTTTTTAAGTAGTCCATTAGTTATATGGGAGGCATAGAATTACTCCAGAGCTTAGTGACAACAGGATGGTTATTGTTCTGTAGTTTCTGTGGGCCAGAAATTTGGGAGCAGATTATCTGAGAGGTTCTGACTCAAGATATCTCATGACATTGCCCTCATGATGCTCTCTGTGGTCATCAGAAGGTTGGCCTGGGTTGGAAGGGCCACTTCCAAGATGCCTCACTCACGGGGCTATGTGAGAATCCTGTCCTGGCTGGCAGTCTTTGTCACTCAGATCTTCCTACTTGGCTTCTGATGGGGCTTCATAACATGGGTTAACTGAGCCAATGGGTTCTCCTCTCGGTGAGTGCAAAGTCAATGAGCACAACCAGAAAGGAAAAGAATGAAGAAAGATTTATTACCTGCAGCAGGTAAGGAGAACACTGGGGTTGCTTGCAAAGCAATGCTCTCCCCAAACCAAGGAAGTATGAGATTTTATTGGGGAGCCTATACATATTATATAGGAAAGAAAATGTAGAGATGGGAACATTTCTGAGCATGCTCAGTTCAGGTCATCAAGCACATGTTCAAAACAGAAAGATGGCAGACACCTTTCTGGGCATGCTCAGTTCAAGGACATAGAGCACATTTTCAAAACGGAAACATGGAAGACACAAACACTTTTGGGCATGCTCTTCAGTTCAGTATTATAATGACCCAAGTTTACTCTAGGTTTTCTAAAAGAATGAGTCAGAGTGAGCTGATGACATTGGCTGGTTCCTGGAGGTTTCTCCAAAGAGTTTTAAATGAAACCAAAAGAAAGACCAACTTTGGAGGTGCATTAATAATATTTTATTTATTTATTTATTTATTTATTTATTTATTTTGCGGTACTGGGGATTGAACCCATAGGCATTCTACCTCCGAGCCACACCCCTAGACCTATTTTTTATTCTTTATTTTGAAACCGGTCTCACTAAGTTGCAGACGGCCTCACTAAGTAGCTGAGGCTGGCAGCGAACCCGGATCCTCCAGTCTCAGCCTCCCAAGTACTGGGATTACAAGTGTGGACATATTTAAAATGACCAGTAGAAACATGATCTTATTGGATCCCCTTTGCATATGACAAAAGTGGTGGTCTACAGGTACAGGATGCTTCCAGGCCTCTAGCCATCGAGTCCATTTCTCCTGCACAGAGTCTGACACAGACGCTTGGGTTCTCAGAGGGGAGATACCCAGAGGGTCTGTGGTGGTTTACTTTTTGGACTTTCAATCACCCCTCATAAGGAACAAACTATTTCATCTGTCACAGTAGTGACTTGTGCATGAGTATGAAAATTACCAGCAATGGTTTTTATCGTGCCTGTGGTCTAACTAGTAGTACCCAGCTGAAATTTGCTCTATATAATTTAACTCAGCTGACATTCAGTCATTAACAGCTTTTAATGTATGACAACATTTAATGCTTATTGGTACAGGACAAAGTTCATCAACAATAATGTGCAAAAGGATCTTAGGGAGAGCTTGTTAAAATGGAAATGCCTGGGCACCACTCAAGGGACTTTGATCAGTTGGACTAGAATAGACCCAGCAGTCTGGATTTTAATAAGCACCAGGTAATTCTGGTACAGGTGATCTAAGAGCACATTCTGAGAACCACTAATTGTAGTGCATGCTTTTGGCACCCCGTCCCACGTCTCCTTTACCAAGACCATATGTCCATACTGAGCTGCTATTAATATTCACTGTCAGTGTCTTGTAGATTCCCCTTTAGCCAGAGAATTCCCTTGGATGCAGAGGGCCTACCTAGTACAGGAGGCTACATGCCTCATACCTGGCAGCATATGACCAATGACTGAGGTACAAAGGCTGATCCCCTTGCTTCAAGAGGTCAACTCTGGCATGACTCATACATAGAACTCTACAGTTGACCACGCTGGAGCTGGTTTCCAGCTGAGACCACACATGATTACATATTTTTTCCTGCCTACTTGGGCTTCTCTCAATTCCCTATTCTGAGAAGACTTCACAATGAATCACATGGAGAGCAATCCTTGACTCTAGCTCTGCATCTAAGGAATTCTAATAGATGAGCTAAAGTCAGCCTGAACCTGGAGAATGAACAGGTGATTACTAGGATAAAACAAGAAGACATTGATCACGGTCATTGGAGGAGGCAGCACTTGAGGGGGTAGGGATGGGTTCCATGGGTGGCGAATTGAAAAGAAGCGGTATTTGTTCCTGTTATTTTTCCCTTATAGAATGTTCATTTTGCCCTTTAAGTTTATTTCCACAGTAGTGGCCATAGCATAACACCAAAGAACTCAATGTGAAAGTACTTTAAAGTTTTCCAAACTCTCACAATTATCAAATAGTAGATCTCTGATGATTTATAATATGACTAATTGAAAAGGGCAGCAAAATATTTTTTATTTAATGCAACAATATCATTGCATTTTCTGGATACTTCCTTGTGATCTGCCCTTCTTTGAGTAAGGCATTTAGTAAAAACTGATTAAAATCCATGAGATTGGCCAATGGGTGACATTTCAAATTATAGCGATACTTGCCTTTTGCTATTTCCCAGTTATTTTCTTTCGGCTGCATTAGGTATTCCTCAATCTGGGTTATGGTTAAATAGATTTCTATTTTCCTTCCTTAATGGAGTTAACCTAACCTGAATTTTCTAGATCTATCAAAATGCTATCTCACCCCTGACGCTCACCCTCTAATGGGATTTGAATAATGTACTGCTATATAACCTCTAAAAATTGATTGAATCTCAAATACTAGGACATGGAACTCAAGGATGTGTTTTTATCCTTTCGTCTCTTCTGAGAAGCTCGCTAATATTCCATAGGACAAATGTCATTTCTATTAAAAGAAATGGGAGAAGAAAAGAAGCTCATTTTTGAGAGTTTTATAAATGAATCTTTTTAAAAAATATGGAATTTTTAAACTGAAAGTAAAAGATTCTAATATTAAACCAGATTTAAAATTATCTAGTTTAATCACCATTGATTGTGGGTTAAAAAAAGCAACCTACCATAATATGCACAAATGGGGCAGTATGCATTTGCCAATTCTAAAAGCAATGCACACTTATTGTGGAGTGTTCTTTCAATACAGAAACTACACAAGAAAAAACAAACAGTGAATACAACCTACAGTTACTTTTTTTCTCTCCTGGAAATAACCACTGTTAATATGTGCTTTATTTTCTTACAATCATTTATTTCCTATGTAGCATTTGTAAACATAATTTTAATAAAAGTATATAGGGCTTTACATTAATTTTCCATATATTATTATATAATTAACATTTTAAAAAGTGTCATTTCCCTTTATGCAAATATTTCAACCTTTAAGATTTTTTTCTAGTTGGGAAATCATATGTCAGGTGACATCACCAACAGTGGCAGAGCAGGGCACTGGAGGAATCGGTCCCTCCGCTCAAACAATAAGCTTGAAAGACACGCAGAATCAACATTTTCAGAATTCTGGAATCTAATCCCAGACTAACAGTGACCAGGGGACCTCTTACTGAAGAGACGGGAAGCTGAATTTTGGCAAGAGAGCACTGCAAGATTTTTTCTTACCTGCTTACTACCACTCCTGTCCTTCCTTCCTTCCCCCAAGTGGTGACCACAGCAGAAGGGGCATAGCCTGTGTTCTTGGTGGGCCACTGCCGATGCCCCAGGGCCAACACAGACCAGATTTTTTTTTGTGTGTGGTACCGGGGATTGAACGCAGGGGCGTTCTACCTCCGCGCTACACCCCCGGCCCTATTTTTTATACTTTATTTTGAAACCGGGTCTCACGAAGTTGCAGAGGGCCTCACTAAGTAGAGAGAGAGAGACAGGGAGAGAGAGAGAGCTGAGGCTGACCACGAACCCGGATCCTCCGGTCTCCGCCTCCCAAAGTACTGGGATTACAAGCATGCGCCACCACGCCCGGCTCAGACCAGATGTTTTAAATCCCATGGTTGTGTGTTTTGTGATGTCTGCCAGTGCCCTGAAGTTCTGATATAGAAGTGAGCTTTGTTCTGCTCTCCCCTCCTTGAGCAGGAACAGCTTTTCAGGCAGTACTGCATCTGTCGAAAGCTTTAAAGACAAGCACTGTGCATTTCCACTTGGGTCAAGTGATGGAAGACGTGTCCAAAATCACAGGGAGGAGCAGGCTGGAGAGGAAAGTTCTTGGGGGAATAAGGGCTCAGAACGGCCATCGAGTATCCTGGGGAAGAGGGAGTGCAAAGCACATGCTCAGGGCCAGATGCATGCTCATAAAAGACCAGAGATGACTCTGGGCTTGTACTTCTGGCTGATCTGTGGGCTCTGTGAGTGGAAGGTGAAGGATGGGGCAGAGCTATAGGTAGCCTGGCTTAGCACTGAAGAAGTCTCTCAAGTCAGGGCCAAAATGCAAAGTCTGGGAGAATAGTATATTTCCTTCTTCTTTTTGGTTCCAGGTATATAAGGGATTATCTTTCAGATCAGTGTTTATCCACTGAGATAAAGGAATACAGACTTCAGTGACTGCATATGACAAGTAATATAGTTTTTGAAGAGGTCACTAAACAAATAAACAACTGCAGCCCTTGACAATCAACCACAGCAAGCCCTGGGGAAGGGGGAAAATCTGACTTTTAGAGTTAGCACATTAGAAGATTCAAATGTTCAATTTTTGACAAAAAGTTACAAGGTCTACCAAGAAACAGGAGAGTGTGGCCTATTTAGCATTACACTAGAAATATGTGCCAGAGCAATCGGGCAAAAAAAAAAAAATGAAAGAGATTCAAATAGGAGAGATAGAAGTGAAATTATCTCTAACCACAGATGACATCATTTCCATGTATAGAAAGCCCCATATAATCCAGAAAAAAAATCTTCTGGAGCTAATAAATTCAGTAAAGTTATAAGGTACAAGATCAACACAAAGGATCCGTTGTATTTCTGTCCCCTACACTGATGCTGTGATTCTCCTGTTGGGGTTTGCGGTAACTGCATAAAATCTTTTCCTACTGCAGATGCCTCTAGTGATGGAGAGTCTCCCAGGTTCTGTGGCCTGAGTGGTGAAGAAGTTCCTTCTGCATCCTGGGCCTGCCTTCCTATCATCAGATGTGTGGAGCAGAGCAGGCTTCTTAAGGTTGTACTATGCTGCCTTCCAGACCCACAGCATGGTGCTGCTATCTCAGGTGATGAGAACTATGATATGTAGTGACTTATCCTTAATTCAGAGAGGAGGTCACTGTATACCAAAGACTCCCAGACATTTTAGTGATTTGGTCAGCATGTAATCTTTACCTCTGAACCTCAGGACTGCAGGTGTCTTCATGGGGTCTCTAGTGCTACTTCTGTCCCTGTCAATGTGGTACATCAACACAGGGACGTGGATTCTCTGTGGAATGCCCAGATAGATCAGGTCTCCCAGCAGGAGCATTCACAGAGATCTGGAGACAGGCTACAAACATACACGCCTGTCTATTTAAGCGATTGAGAATGGTTCTTGACTTTCCTTTTTCAAAAGGAACAGAACAGAATGTGCTTCCCCCATCAATGGACACACACTCTACCCAAGGCCATGATAATCTACTCTCTTGAAGTTGCCACGTCTGGCCCGAGAGCTGCTGTGGGAGCTACTGCTTAGGTGAGTTGGAACAGGTACAGACTGGTGAAGTCAATGGAGATATGATGGAGTCCACCACAGGTTCCTTCTGTGTTTGAGGGTAGAACTTATCTCTATCATTCCCCTGGAAGTCAATTGACTTCCATTGCTGGTGGGACAGAGGTAATTTAGAGGCTTCCATTTGGCCAGCTCCACTGTGGCAACTCACCCCACAAGCCAAGAACCAATGCAGGGGCTCTGCCATCTACACTGCATGTCCTGGCTACATGTCCAGGGCGAGGGAATAACCATTATGTGTGTCTATAGGATAGTACTGTGTACCAGGCTAGACTCAGGACTCCAGTTATTATCTGTTTCTCTACACACACCACCAGTTATTGGTGGGATATGTTATGATGCTGCTTTAGAGATTCAGAGCGTTGTATACAAGAGTCCTAAAATGAGTGAGTACTCGCTATTCCACATGACATATTATCTACAAAAAAGGCAAGCGCCCTGGAGAGTATTGGGTGAACCATAATTGCAGGCAGTTGCTGTAGCATTATGAGGTCCTTCCACCTGGACCCCTGGCCTCTCCTTCCATCAATGGACTCTAGGTCTTCTTCGGTCAATGGGATCTAGGTCTGGATATTGTTAGGTCTAGAGACTGGGATGTGGATCATAGTTTTCACTAGAGTGTCTTACCTCAGCCTTCTGGATATTATCTTTGATTTAGATATTGATAAATGCTTTCCAGATTTCCATCTATCATGACCCTAGAGGCACTATATTCTATTAGCACATCCACATCCCTTTTGGTATCATAAAGGCTGACTACTACTCTGACCTTGCTACTCACTGATCATTGTCCCCATGTAAACTTTCATTGTTTAGCTTCATATTCTGGATGTCTTGACTCAGCCCTCTCCTGATCATTGAGCACTGTCACCTTGTTTCTATTTAGAGCACATTTTCTCAAAGTGGGCGATAGCACCCCTGAAAACTACAGGAATGAAATATAGATACATAAGAGAATGCAAATTTGATACTGCATCTTTCTGTTTATTTGCCTAACGAAGGTAGAGTTCCACACGGGTGCTGAGTAATATTTTTCTTGGAAAGGGGGCGGTAAGCCAAATAAGTTTGGGAATCTCTAATTTAGAGATTCTAAAACCCCATCAATAACAGCGGGTCTAATTCTGTAAAAGCATCTTCTAGCCTCAGCTCTGCCGCAGAGGATGACCACTTCTGAGCCCCTATGGTACGTGTCCTGCTAACCATTTCATACATCTCAGGTAGCTTTTTATGGTCATTTGCATATTCTAAAGTACCATATTCTCTGAGTCTATGACCTCTTCTTCCATCAACTACCCGCACTGACACTTAACTTAGTGTGGGCGCTCACCTTTTCTCTAAGCGTCTAAGAGCTCTCTCGTTAGCATGTTAGCGCCCACTCTTGGAGTTGCTGCCAGGATGCTAAATCTTTTGTCATGGCCAAATGCTCGCATATGCATAAACTGTCACTGTCTAGCTCCATACACAGGATGACTTGACTCAGCCCCCTCAAGATTGTGTTCTGTGATACTTTCCTGGCACTTTCTAGAACCTGTTGGTTAATTCCCACAGCTCATCCAGGGTATAGTCTCTTCTTCTCTCTTGACAGACCCAGAACTTTTGCAGCCATGCTTTGTCTTGCCTTATCCCGTGCTATTAGTGTAGAGGCCAGGAGAGGAAGTACCTGTACACCTGGGATAGCAGCGGTGGTGGAGGGGACAAGGAGAATATATTTTGTAAGAGAATCTACATCATCATAATCAAATGAAGAGTGCTAGTATTAAATGGGAAGAGTTTGCCTTTTGCAGACCCATAGGTTCTGGATTCAAGATGTTCTACTGTGCATTTCCAGATTTTCCTGTCCCAAGTCACAGGATCCCACTCTTCTTAGTCATGGCCTTGACTTTGGCATAGCATTGCCACCAGGGTTGAGAATTTAACATTTTCTGGAGCTCTATTTGTCATACAAATCACTTCTGGGACTAATGCACAGATTTTTTTTCTCCCTGCCCTTAGGGTTCAGAAGACGAGAATCTTTTTATATACTGTCAAAGAAGTCCTTTGGATTTCATACTGAACCTTTAATTGATGATTAACAACCTGCAGCCATTTGTTGTTTTTCTCCCATGCATCAATCATCTAATTCCATGATCTTTATCATTATTATTTCCTCTCATGCTTCTCTAGCAATGGAGAAATGACATATTGCACCAGCCTGACCATTGCCTTCCTCTGGCGCCTCATCCTGTTTCCCCACTGAGGGAAAACTTAGCAATTGCATTGATACTTCAGACCAGGGGCTCCCCACGCTCTGCCATCAGTGATGAGCTGCTGAGTACCAGCCCCCTGGAAGATGATCCAGTCCCCAAATCCCATTTTAGAGTCCATTTCTTCAGATAACTCCTGACATTAAACATCTCATAGGTAGCCAGGAGTGGTGGTGCATGCCTGTGATCCCAGTACTTGGAAGACTGAGACAGGAGGATCACAGGTTCCAGGCCAGCCTCAGCAACTCAGGAAGACCCTCAGCAACTTGGCAAAGCCCCATTACAAAATAAAAAGTAAAAAGGGATGGGGATGTAGCTCAGAGATAGAATGTCCCTGGGTTCAATCCCCAGTAACACACTCACACACACACACATTCATAGGTAACCTTACTCATGATAGCCTTTTTCCTAAAATTCCATGCTGGATTCTGTGAACAATCCCCAGAATTACTTAATTAAGAATCATTTAATTAAGAATCAATTAATTAAGAATTAATTAAGAATTAATTAATACAGATTTATAAATGTAGGTTTCTGACAGCTCTCCGCTGGACACCTTGCTAGAAACTGCCCTTGCAAGATCGTCTCCTCAATTACAGCCATGATTTTCTTGGAGTCAACACCTATGTCCATTGACACCCGTGTCCCTATTCTTAAATAGTTAAAGACAACTCTGAAGAGCAGTCCTACCTCCAGAGACCCTGTAGACTCTGAGGCCCTTTGGTAACTAGATCATAGTTGAACTTCTGCTCATACCAGTCACACAATGATCAGTCCCTTGTGGATATTTATTTCAAGAGAATAAGCTCAAAGTTGCCTGCATAAAAATGGCCATCTACACCCCTGTGGAGCTCTGCTGGAGGCATGTATTGGTCAGGGTTCACTGGATTAACAGAATTCACAGAATGAGTGTATGAAAAAGGAATTTATTAGATCAGCTCACAATGTAGTCCTGAGTTTCGACTGCACGTGAAAAATCAGAGGAATCAGTAGCTGGTCGGGCGGTCTAAGAGCTGGAGCCTTAGGATTGAAGCAACCACCAATTCAGTCCAGTCCAACATGTGAAGATAAGGAAGCTCTTCGGAGAAACGATGGTGAAGTTTCAGTTCGAAGGCTGAAAGCCGACGATCTCAGACGAGAGCAGAAGATCAAGAAGCTCTTCAAGCAAACGGCAGAGTTGGAGACCGACGATCTCAGACGAGAGCAAATGCGTTTTCTTCAGGATGAGTCGCGGCTCCCTCTATGCAGCTTTCTCCTTCTTTTATCTAAGTCCTGCACCTATTAGAACCCTGCTGCCCACATTCAGGGCAGGAGTTCCTGTTCAATCTCCTGTTACACAACCAAAGTCACATGATCTTAGGTGGGTCAAGTTGATAAACCAGACCCACTATCACAAGACAGAAAAGTACATGCAGTTCCAAGTGCACACGGAAGATCCACAAAAAGCATAAAACACTTCTCAATAATCTTTAAATGAATTAAATCATACAAAATATGTAACACAAAATTAAAATAGAACAATAAGAATATATTTGGTATGTCCCTCTAACACATGGAAATAAGATATTTCTAAGTATCTCATAGGGCAGGAAAGGAAGGGAAACACAAAAGAACTTGGAAAATAATTTGAATTAAATGAAAATAAAAACATAGCCAATGAAAATTATGCGAGTGCAGGTAAAGCAGTTTTTCAGAGACAATTGATAGCTTATTAGTACAGGAATCAAAAGTGATTATTAGTAGATGAATATAATGTGAATACAAAAAAGAACAAAAGAGAAGAGAAATGCAAACAAATAAAATTAATGCAAATAAATAAAATTAAGAAAATAATAAATGACTCCTAGTAGAAAAGACATTGGCAACAGTTTAGGTCCCCAAATCCCAATTTTTTCCCTGAGGAACCACAGGCAAGTAAAAGTACACAAAAATATACCCTCAGCATAATTTGAAGATAGTCAATAAGCAAACATCAATGATTTTAAATGTTTGCATAGCTGGATGTGGTGGTGTATGCCTGTAATCCCAGTACTTGGGAGGCTGAGACAGAAGGATTGCAGGTTTAAAGCCAGCCTCAGCAACTTAGCGAGGCTTCCCGCAATTTAGTGAGACTCTGTTTCTAAGTAAAAAATAAAATAAGTCTGGGGTATAGCCTAGAGGTAGAATGTTTCTGGGCTCGGTCCCCAGTACCACACACACACACACACACACACACGTGTAATAAGAAAATTGATAAGTATGCGAGGCGATGGATATGTCAATTGCTTTCATTTGATCATTCTATAATGTATACATGTAACAAAACACTGCACCCCATAAATTGTATAATTATCATTTACCAATTAAAAATAAAAATTTTTAAATTCAAAATTCAAAAACAGAAATTAATAATATCAATGAACAGCCCAGGAAGAAACAACAAAAAAAATGAGTTCATTGAACTTAGATTTTAAAAAAAGAAGAAAGAAAAAAATTGTTTCAGAATTTAATAATAAATTACAACACTTAACCTCAAAAGGATTAATGAGAATCATTAAAGAAAGGCAAGAAAATAATAAAATATTAAGTAAATTGAAAAGATGGTAAAAGTAAAAGAATCAGATTTAAAGAAAAGTAGTGAAAATGGAGGCTCGGCAAAATAGGAATAATATTTGTATTTTGGGGGTCCCCAAGAAAGAAAAGAAAGGGTTACTTGAACATCCTGTTCTTTGAAGGGACTTACCAGGCGCCAGGGGATATTCACACACTACGACCAACTTTGACATACTTCATTGTAAAACTTTTACATTTCAAGATGAAGAGACAATTCTCGAGGCCTCAAGCAAAAGATCAAATAATTTACCAAGATAAAAGAACTAGACTGTCATCCAATTTTTCAAAAAGGAACATACAAAAGAAGACAAAAATGAACCAGTGTTTAAAAAAAGTATCAAGATTAATCCCAAAACTATTCCCAACATACACAAATTAAAGGAATTGTATGCCCATTAGCCCTTGCTGAAGAACTTACTAAAGAATGAGGTTAGTACATCACTGTGAACAATTCAGGAACAGTTTGAAGAAACTAAATAATGGTAGTAATGGAAAATAAGCTATGGAGCCAGGCGTGGTGGCGCACGCTTGTAATCCCAGTACTTGGGAGGCTGAGACTGGAGGATCCGGGTTCGCGGCCAGCCTCAGCTACTTAGTGAGGCCCTCCGCAACTTAGTGAAACCCTGTTTCAAAATAAAGAATAAAAAATAGGGCTGGGCGTATATCCTGGAGGTAGAATGCCCCTGGGTTCAATCCCCAGTATCACAAATAAATAAATAAAGAATAAAAAATAGGGTTGAGAGTGTAGCTTGGAGGTAGAATGCCCCTAGGTTCAATCCCCAGTACTGCAAAAAAATAAAAAAGAAAAGAAGCTATGGAATGAAATCTATAATTCCAAATTAATATAAATAAGTGGGGGAGAAAAGGCAGTTTTTCCTTATATTAGAGAGAGAGAGTGTGTGTGTATATGTATGTGCTATGGGGATTGAACCCAGAGACATCCTACCTCCAAGCTACACCCACAGCCCTATTTCATTTTTTGTTTTGAAACAAGGCCTCGCTAAGTTGCTGAGGCCAGCCCTCACCCTGCAATCCTCCTGTCTCAGCCTCCCAAGTACTGGGATTCAAGGCGTGCACCACCACACCCAGCTCTTATATTAGAATTTTAATGAATACTTACAGAAGGAATGATGAAAACAAAAATCACCGTCAGGCAAACGCCACAGCAAAAATTGTGGCAGCGAGATAGATGGGTTAATGTGAAAATTAACCGACAAAAATATAATGAGAAACTGATATTTGCGTAGGGTTAAAGCATCTCCCTTCAAGATAGCACGTAGTATATGGCTCTATTTCTTTGAAATTTGGGGAGAGGCACAACTAATGTGTAGCAGCAGAAAGCACGTTGGTTTTTGCCTCTTCCTAGGGGTTAGGAAAACTGGCCTCACAGGGCACAAGGACTTTGGGAAGGATAAAAATATTCCCTATCTTGGCAATGGTGATGGTTGTGTGGGTACGTACATTTGTCAAGTCATTGAACGGCATTTTCTGGTGTGTAAGTGCAGAACCATAGAACTAGTTTTAAAACAATCACATCTCTGAAGCCAGCTCAGAACACAGCGTTGCCACTGATCCATATACTCTGGCTGCACAGGAATAATAAAATCTTGAGAATTTCTGCAAGTCCAGTCGGTTTTCCTGTTGTACCCTACTTCAAACCTCAGCAGAGCAATGCAACTCCTTTTTCTTTTTTTCAAAGTCAGTATATGCAAACCTCTAAAGTGTTGTATATACCCTTTTTTATTCTTTTTTTTAAAAAGAATAAAATGGTGCATTGTAGTTATACATTTTGATAAGTGTCAGGGTATCAGGAGCATGCGTGCACACATTGCTCATTTAGCCCTCTCTCAAATCCCACCCTATTCCCTCCCCTTTCCCTCCTTTTCGTGCTCAGCATAGTGACTGACTCTGATAAGTTTGTGTATGAAACTTGACTGGCTTGCAGTAGGAGTCTTGCCGAGGTCCAACAGCAGATGAGCAGAGAGCGCCGCAGGTATCCACTCACTGGTGGAGAAGCTGAGGCCTGACGTCGGCGGCCTTTTCTCCAGTTCTGAGAGAAGACAGGATGACGGGGTCCTGAGGGCTGACGCTGCAGGAAATGTGTCACAAGAACAAGGAAAGCCTTCTTGACCTAACAGCAGAGGGAGCTGATCTTGGAACCGAGAGATAAGATCTGGTTAGCTGTAGCAATGCTTGGCCCGGGGAGCACCAGCTATCTCCATCTCCGGAGCTCCTTCCTCCAGGAACAGGATGGCAGGGCACTGCCGGCACTCTTAGAGGCCCGGTTTGGTGGCCGTGGGTCCTGGGACTCCCCCGGGACAGATGACAGGGCTGTGGGGCAGAGCAGCTCCCCAAAAGGATGCAAATCAGCTCCCCTCTTGCCTCTGGTCCAGCTGACAATCACCACCCCCGTCTGTCTGTGGGAGGATAATCAATTCCTCATTACCGCTTTAGCAGGCACAGTCCCTGTGCAGCCATTGCCGCCTGCCAGGCTCACTCTGGGAGCTCGGTCTCTTTGGTCATTTGTTACCTTCGGCCTGCTTTTATGATTCTACCTTTGTCTTACTTTTCCCCCCTTAAATCTTCACAAAATATGGCTCTGAGATTATTGACTGGGCACTTTTGAGTCTAAACTTCCATTTTCAGAAAGTTGCAAATTGGTTTTTTTTCTTATCAAAGTAAGGGCGAAAAATTGCAGGTAAGCTTTTCTTCAAAGTACTACAATCTTATAGAGACTTAAAAAGTGCAGACAAGTGAAAAAGAGGAACTAAAAAATCACCTTTAAATGCCCCCTCCTCTCCAAAGTCATCGCTATTTACATTTTTATGAATTTCTTCCAAGCATGGACTTAATTTATTTGCCCCCTGGCTTAGTTTGAGGAGAATTCAAGGTGGCACACACTGACCACTTCGTGGCGGTGAAGACCTTGCCAGTTTTGATTCCCATTACATCATCTGTGCTCGACCATGTATCTGAGCCCAGGAGGCCCTTGAGAAATATTTTCCAGACAGATGAGTGATTGGACATCACTATAAGGTGGAAACATTTCATCCCAGACCTGCTTATCCCTATCCAGAGCCATGCGTGCGCCCTGGCTGGCTGGGACCTGGCCAGGGGAGAGTTTGTTTGGAAAGAGGAGAGAAGTGCAGTAAGTGATTGATGGCTTGCCCGACCAGAGACTCCTGGTAAATCATGCCGTGGAAGGATCTCATTGTTCACATTGCTCCTGGATCCAGGGTCTGAAAATAAAAGCTAGCATTTATTAAGAATTTATACTTGTTAATTCTCCAAATTATATTAAACTCCTTACAATGTTTGTTGATCTCTTGTAATCACTTTATGAAATAGTGGCCATTGTTGTGTCTAATTTATGAATAGGGAAACAGGATCAGAGAGGTTCTCACACAGCAGAGCCACATTTGAACCCAGGCTGTTTGGTGCCAGGGCCTGAGCTCTTATCCACTGTATCATGATGGATGGTCACCATGGGAGATCATGGTCATGAAATTTAAAGGCGGTGGCCAAGCTGAGCCTAGTGGCACACATCTGTAATCCCAGTACTTAGGAAGCTGAGACAGGAGGATCGCAGGTTCAACGCCAGCCTCAGCAACTTAGCAAGACCCTCAACAACTTAGCAAGACCCTGTTTCAAAAAAAAAAAAAAGGCCAGGGGTGTAGCTCAGAGGCAGAATGCCCCTTGGTTCATTCCTCAGTACCAAAAAAAAAAAAAAAGACAGTGGCAAAAAGTCCACACTCTTAAATTAAATGTGTCAGAAAGTCAATTGCCCACTTTCTGCCTTGGTTGCAGATAAAACCAAGGAGTAGCAAAACCCAGCAGGCAAATGCTGGATGCGACGGGTGGGAAGTTGGGGAGCTTGTTACCCTGGGCACACCTGAGACACACAGCTTTCCTAACCAAGCACTGGTAGCCACTGAAGTTCCTTAGAAGATGGTCCTCAGTGATTCATAGTTGCCCAACTTCAGAAAGGACACCTAGTTCTATTGAACCTTCTCCTGGGTCCTTACTGTGTTGAAACGTGATGAGACCAGATATCGCTTGTAATTCACATGGTCAAGGCAGATGGTCTGTCAAGATGGCTTACTTCTCTTCTTTACTCTCACCTGATATTGTAGGTAGTGACAGAGAACAGGTTAACACAGAGTTCATGGCTTTGAACCACACCCTCGAAGCCAGGAGACAAATAGGTCATATCACGCAAATACCAAGGAAATGCTTCTGCCAGCCTTAGGCTGAAAGGGCTCTGGCAGAATCCCATTGTCTAACTTAGGGCCATGCCCCATTCTAAACACCCAGGGGACAGCAGCCATAGATTTGTAGATTTTAGTCCTAGGTCATGTCTCATGCACTGCCCATAACCCAATAGCAGGTCAGTGTTCATTTGAATGTCCTCTGGAATATGCAGAAGGCCCAAGGATGTTTCCAGAAGGTTAAGGAAATGGTATTAGTAATAATGACAGTGTGTGCTTGGTACTGCAGTTAGGTTTAGACGCACTAGCTCTGAGACACAGGGATTTGTCCAAGCTTGCTAAGCTATTAGGCTGCAGAGCTGACTCTGATTTTAGCTGTGCTCTTACTGGTGATGGAGACCAGGAGGAAGCTCAGTAGCACAGAGCTGGAGAGAGACCACCAATCACCCTCCCCCAGCCCTGCACACACACTCCGCCCTCTCATCCGGCATCTGGGTGCTTGCTAGCCAGCTATCAAGTGATGCTGTGGGTCTGCGTGGTGTACAGAACTGGAATGGTGACCGTAACCTTACACCATTTCCTGCTTTACCTTCAGACCTGCCCTCTTTGTCCTGTGCCCCCGGGGTCTTCTGGGTTATTCTGAGAAACGCTGTCACTCAACAAGAATGCGTTGGCATCCCAAGTCACCCATAATTACTGGTGGGGAGGGAACGTGTGTGCCAGGAGCTAGATGCCTGAGTCCTAGCAGATCGCAGCATGTGCTCAGCCAACATGAGTTATAGCTCTGAGAAACACAACTCCTCCATGTCTGCGCCACACAAGGGTCTGAGACGCTCTTACAAAAGGGTGCAGTGCAGCAATACAATACACGTAGAAAATAGTAACGCGGAACTGCAGCTCCATTGTAGGTCCGAAGCCGCTTTGATTGGGTCCTGGATTTGACCCTGCATGACCGTGTAAATCCTGGGCTGCTCCGTTAGGCCTTTCTTTGGTGTTCTCTCTTTCATGTGTATGCACTTGACTGATGAGCCGGTGGTCGCTGCGGTTCTTCCTAGAGATGTTATTCCTCAATGCGGGGACACTGGGTCATTCTGTTTTGTGCAGAGCCGACACGATGCTTTCTCCAGTTTGCCACACAGCGCAATAAACAGTGTTCATCACTGTCACCCAGCACCCATTTAGCGCCTCATCACCATCTACGCACTTCATATGTGTAGATGCCCGAGAAAACCAACGGTTACCAAGGAGGCATGTCCGTATAAGTGCTCATTAAACGATCATGTCCATTCTCTTCTGACATGTTGAGGCAAAAGTTTCTTACTAAGGTATAAACAGTATGATGGGCGCTGCGCTATTTAATAATGTAGGATTCAATGAAGGCACAAGACAGAGATACCTGGTTGATGAGCATGTAGAGTTGTTCGTTTCAACTACAGACCACATTTAAAACTTCAGTGAACAATAAATGATTTATTCTGGGAAACCCCCATGTTTCAGGAACAGGGCTCCATATTTTGTAGACTTTTCTTCTCTTGGAAGTTTGTAGGGATAGTCCATGTGTTAGATATTCTAGAATGGGATGGCTTTTGATTATCTTCTACTCTTTATACTTAATAGCTTAGCAGTTCTTATCTATAGCCAGCCTTGTTAAGATAGTACTTTGCTTCTGTAGCCACGGTGTCGCACTGATAGATTGCCCAGGTGATGTATGAGCAGAAATGAATTAACTATCAAGAACACGATGAGAGATTAACTTCATCACTTACCAGAGACGATACATCATTAGCATTTTCTTGGTTTAAGGTATTCATCTGAGTCTTGTTTCTAAGAAACTTTTTAAAAATGAGTAAACTATAATATATTATCTGGTATCATGAAGAAAGGAGTTTATACCATTAACAACAATACATTATTTTTGTAGTTACAAGAACAATCTATAATTATTTTTTAAATATGGAAAATTCAAAAGAGAACAAATGTGAAACATTTATCTATCATACTATCATTCTAGCAACTGAGACACACGGTTTAAACCATCCTAATATAAAATTTTTTAGTTATTTTCTTGTATTCAGGCTACGTATATGCATCCACGTGCACAGAATTTAGAGACTTACTGCACATTCTGTGTTATAATGTACTTTGTGACTTAATAAATCATGTAACTATTTTTCTATGTCATTCAATATTTTTTCTACCCTAAACGTCTTAAAGAATACATAGGACTCTCTGGAGCTATTCTAGGGTTTTTAATCAATAGCGTATTATTAAATATGTAGATAGTTTTTAATTTTACAATGTTTTAAATTACACAATTATAAGCAATTACTGAGAAGTACTCTGGTATATTTCTTGACTTCAACCCAATTTTTTCTTTAGATGGAATTCTTACAAATGGAATTGCTGTGTTAAAGGGAAAGTGTATTTTTAAGTCTTTTAATCCATTTTGCAAAATTGCCTTCCAGAAAGATCCTACTGATTCACACTCCAGCTAGCAGTTCCATTTCCTCAAGCCCTCTCCAAAGCTTGTTACATAATTTACTGTGCTTTTCGTGACAGTGCATAAAATATTTTTTATCTTAATGCCAGTAGAGTTTCTATTTTCTGTATCACTAGTGATGTTAATTTTACTTCGAATGTATATTTTCTTTGCTTTTGAATTTTTTGGAGTCTTTCTAAATGATATCATATATGCATTAGTTACTATTTCTGCATAACAAGTTACCATGAATTTGGTGGCTCAGAACAGCACACACTTATGGCCTGTTTCCATCGGTCAGGGACGCAGTGTGGGACAGCTCATCCTCCTCATTAGTATTTGCCCTGGTGTTGACCAGTGCCGGGGCTCCTTCAATAGTGCCACTGGGGAAGGATCGCCTTTCAACTCATCTCCACTTTGATTTTTTGTTTTTGTTTTTGTGATACTGGGGACTGAACCGAGGGGTGTTCTACCTCTGAGCCATAGCCCCAGCCCTCTTTTATCTCCCTCCCTTCCTCCCTCCCTCCATTCCTTCCTTTCTTGTACTGGGGATGGAACCCAGGCTCATTCTATCTCTGAGCTATACCCCAAGCCTTATTTTATTTTATTTTGAAACAAGGGTTTTGCTAAGTTTCTGAGGCTGGGCTCAAACCTGCAATCTTCCTGTTTCAGCCTCCCAAGTACTAGGATTATAGGTGTGCATCCAGCTGATCACCAAGGTGTTTTGACAGAACTCGGCTCCTCTGGGGCTGTTGGGCTGTGGGCCTCAGTCCCTCACTGACCATTATGTGGAGGCTGCCTCAGTTCTGTGTCCAATCGACCTTCTAAAGATGGCAGCTGGCTTCATCCAAGCCACAGAGGGCAGAGAGTCAGCCAGCAAGATGGAGGTTGAGCTCTTTGTAAAGTTGGGTCACCCTGTGCGTTGGATGGAGGCTATTCCAGGAGAAGAGATTGCCTGAGGCCATGAATACCAGAGACAGAGATCCCCGGGGGCTGCCGTGGAAGTCACCTACAGGAACCCACTGCTCTTTCTCTGTTTCCTTGAAGGTGTCTGCAAAAACATGGTTGACATTTAATTGATAACTTGCAATTCTGTGTCTCAGTCCTTATCATCCAAGTTGGGATAAAAAATTAATTAACTCATGGAGTTGCTGTGAAGATTACGTGAAATATAAATTTCTTAGAATAATATCTAGTGCCTAGCCAGCACTGAACCCGGGTGTGTGGTGATTTCCAACATCATCATCGCAGCATCATCACCTCTACGTTAATTGGGGTTTATTTATTTATTATTTTTATTTTTGGTACTGGGGGGAGTTGAACCCTGGGGCATTCTACCTCTAAGCTACACCCCCAGCATTATTTTATTTTTTTATAATGAAAAACAAGGTCTCTGTAAGTTGCTGAGGGTCTCACTAAATTGCTGAGGCTAGCCTCAAACCTGTGATCCTCTTGTTTCAGCCTCCCAAGTACTGGGATGACAGGCATGTACCACAACACCTGGCTTAACAGGATTTTATATGCAACCAAATCCTATTGGGTGATCTGGATCAAATAAACACATCTCTGTCCCTTAGTTTTCATATCTGTAAAACGGGTTCCTATGAAAGGTGGGAGGAGGAATTCGTCATTATCCATAGGTGGTTTAAAGGGTCTTTCTGACCCTGTTATTTCCTGGTTCCATTTAGATAGTAGTTATCCTACTATTCCAAAGCTTCATTCCTCCATAAGGGGTATTTCCTATCTATCTATCTATCTATCTATCTATCTATCTATCTATCTATCTTTGTATATCCCTTCATATAGTACCTTTCCAAATAAATTTAATTCTTACAATAATAAAATCTCATTAAATTAGATTCTACTATTTGATTTGTGTGATAATTCAGATAGAGATTAGATCAATTGTTTCAAATTTTTTATGAGAAAGCATAAAGAATTTCCCAAATAAGTCAATACTCTAAGCATGGCGATTTATATTGGTTTAGAATAGGCAAAATGTTCTCAATCATTAGAGGCAATCTATTTGCATAAACATTCATTAATATACTAATTAGTAATCATCCTCACCCAGCATATCACATTTTTTACTGGTAAAATGTTGCTGGAGGGTCTCCATTTACTGTTGGACTAGCGCAGGAAGCACTAGAATTTCCTGCCTTTTGGAGTACTGTGGAATTCAGACCATATTACCCAGTTTATCTAAATCAATAAGGTTTGCTCTTGGTTAATTTATGCCTTTCCTTGACACAGAAACAGAAAGATTAAATACTATCCCTTTGTTCTTAAATTATTAATATTTCAGAGCTTATATTTCCTATGGGTTATGACACTCCAAGGGTACCTTGCAAAATGGCTTGAGGGAAGACACAGAGAGTTAGAGTCAAAAGATAACAGAAGCCCTGGCTTCTTCAAAGACATGATTGTCTTATCTTTTTTCTATTGCAGCCAGGAGGAAGTAAAAATGGATGGTAATACTAAATGCCAAAGAGGGTTCACGAGAGGTAGGATTTCTTTCCCAGACACGGGAGTCCATCGGGGAGAAGGCAAACACAGTGCTGCCTCTGCTGTTCATCAGCCAGTTTCTGGTTTGCTGTGTAACTTGGGGCATATCCTTTGAGAGAGAGAAACAAGTTATTTTAAATGGTCTGAACAGTACCATACAAATGTAGGCTATTTAGTTCATATATCTACGTATTTTTGCTCTAAACTTTATGCGCTGAATACATCATATGTAGCAGAAGAAGCTGAGGGAGGAGAGGGGAGTGGAGGTGGAAACTCTACAGATGTATTTGATCATCTTGCAGGTATCTAGAGACTCCTCAGCCCTGACCCTCGTCCTCCTCCAACAGTGCTGATACAAAAGTCCAGCTCTCAGGAAGGACATGGGCGGCAACAGCTCAGGAACAAAATCCTCTTCCCATCTGAACTGGTGTTCTAGATCTTTTGGGGAGGAAAGTCTTAAGGCTGAGAATTTATCTCAATTTCCATTTGCTGCTGCAGGTCCATGCGGTGTATAGCAGCACCCTGCCCCACCCTGCACTTATTATTAGTAGTAGTACTGGGGACTGAACCCAGAGACATTCTAACTCCAAGCTATGCCACCAGCCCTATTTAATTTTTTATTTTGAAACAAGGTCTCATTAAGTTGCTGAAGGTCTAACTATGTCAAACCTGTGATCCTCTTGTCTCAGCCTCCCAAGTGCTAAGATTATAGGTGTAGGCCACCATGCCCAACCTGTACTTGCCCTTCTGAGACTGTAATGTGATTGGCCAGTCTGTCTGTGAAGGTCATGTGTATGTTTGTCCCATCTGATCTGGGAGGTGCAGCTGCTTCCTTCCTCAGAAGAAAAAGGGACCTTGACAGTTGTTAAAACATCCAATCCCACCCCAAAACATAGAAGCCCTCTGCTATTTATTACTTCAGTTTATAGTGGCCTCTTGAGAGACACAGTTACACTAATATTGCTTGCAGGTGATGTTAGAAATCATAGCATATTTATAATTAATATTTAAATTGCACAGGGATTATCGCTGACAACAATAAACAATTGTAAGTGTGCTGTGTCTGCACATATACATATGCTTATGCTCACATCAAATCTCTAGGTTATCCTAAAGATCCCAGAGACTCAATTCAACCAGGACATGCACGTGGTGGGCACTTCCTCTGTGATGCGTGTGGGGGAGGTCGGCACGGTTATGCCCTGTGCTCTTGTCTTCCACTTGGTAGACCTTTGCAGGGTCTTCCATGGTCTGGAGTTCCCCATGAGCTGGCTGAGGTGACTAGAGCCAACATAATAACCTGGGTGGAGGTTCTCCCTCTGCATATTCTATTTTTCCTGCCCTCTCCACAAGAGTTGATCCTGAGACCACACCCAAGAACCTCCTGCAGGCAAAACTCCATCTCAGCATATTTCCTAGGAACCCGGGGTGTGACAATTTCCAAACAATTCCTTACTCGGTACTTTTGGCAGTCTAACTTACATCTAAATAACTCAAATGTCTCTTCCTACTTCCAGCTGCCCAACATCTGCCCCACCCCTATGGGTCTGTATTATGGTTCGGTCAACCATGCACAAGGGGCCCATATTTAGCCATGCTATGGTTCATGGCATGCACAAGAGGCTGACTTCCTTAAATTGTCCTGCTTGAAAACTTTTGATCTAGTGTCCTCTTTGAGTATGGGATTTAACTTTAGGAGCATACAAAAGTGTGTTTGTATTAGTCAGTTTTGCTGTGATAACAAAACTCCCCAGTCCTGATGTCCGACACAGGCTACTTCCTGCTGATGTTGAGCAGCAGTGGCAGCCATGGATTGACTTTTGAAGCTCCTTATACACGTGTCTCCTTATTCCAGGATCCAGACTGAAGAGCAGCCCTGCTCCAGCACATGCTGTCCTCATAAGAGAGGATAAAGAGCAAGCATCAGCTACAACCCACATAATCACTTTTAATTTTGGATAGGTGCATATGGCACATGCTCTAATTTCATTGGCAAAGCCAAGTCACATGACCCAGCCTTCCCTTGGGGTGACAGGGATGCATCGAAGGTTATAGGCAGTGAGTGTGTGAACCTCACAACAGCTGCGTAGTCCCTTTACTGGTTGGGAACAATAATAGGATATAGCTCATCTCCCTATCCAAAATTCTGTTCCCACCAGTTTGCCACAGGCACTAAAATTCTATGGTTTTACACTAACACACCATCTTTGGTGAAAGCTCCAATTAAATACAAACATTTTATTTCTGAGAAGCAATGTATTTTCCCATCACCTTATTTACATTAATTATCTTAATCTCTTAGATTTTTGGTAGCTAAAAGCAGGAATTTGACAGTGGGATCTAGAAATATAGGGGAAATTGCATTCTGTCTTATGTGCCTATCCTATTTATACTACAGACACCTGGTTTCAGCAATCCTTACGGATTCCTTTGTAGAAGAAAATGAGAAAAGTACATAGCAAAAACGGTCATAATTAAAGTTTGCAGGTTCTCTCTGGGCAATTATTAACATTTACTGAATTTTTGGGGGGACTGAGGATTGATTGCAAAGGCATTCTACCTCTAACCTAGACCCTCAGCTCTTTTTTATTTTATTTTATTTTATTTTATTTTATTTTATTTTTGTGGTACTGGGGATTGAACCCAGGGTCATTCTACCTCCAAGTTACACCCCCAGCCTGATTTTTTGATTTCTTATTTTGAAACAGGATCTTGCTAAGTTACTGAGGCTGGTCTCTAATGCAATCCTCCTGTCTCAGCCTTCCAAGTACTGGGATTACAAGCGTGCACCACCACGCCCAGCTAGTTTTTATTTTGAAACAGGGTCTCATTAAGTTGCTGAGGGTCTCACTAAGTTGCTGAGGCTAGCCTCAAACCTGCAATCTTCCTGTCTCAGCTTCCCGAGTACTGAGATTACAGGCATGCACCTCCAGGGCCAGTTATCCCTAACCCTTTTTATTGTTTATTTTGAAACAGGGTCTCACTAAATTGCTGAGGCTGGCCTTGAACCTGCGACCCTCCTGTCTCAGCCTCTCAAGTACTGGGATTACAAGCATACACCACCATGCCTGGCTCATTTACTGAATGTTTGATACTATTTTATTCTGCCTCCTTCCTGTATTTAATCCGTACGACATGCCTGCAAGGTAGACATCATCATGTTCATTAATTATTAGAAGCATGCTTTTTTTCAGCTTTAGCAATGCTGAAATCCGTTTGTCCTATAGTTGCTGTTTTCTGGGTGTCAGTCACGCCCATATTATCACTGCGCACGGAGCCAGGGAGGGGACCCTGTAGACCAGGGTCAGCACTGTTTCAGACACATGGCATCCCCAAGGCTCTCGGTTGCAGGGAAAACAGGAAGATGGATAAAAGAGAGCCGGAAGTCAAGCTTGAATGAGACACAGTGTACACACACCCTGACCTGCTCATTTCACGTGTACTTTTCTTTTTGTTAGTGCACAGCCGCGATGCATGATCAACACCACTATCTAACTGAGTTTAAAACAGTCTTTTAAAATGTATAAAATTAAAACTCTAACTGATAAGGCAACATTACGGTCATAGTTTAATTACTGAGTTTCCCTTCTTGTCTAATTAGTACATATATGATGACTTCTAATTATAATCCAATTCTAATGTTATAGTTAGATTTGATGAGAAGCACCTTTATTAAGCCAATGTACAGGTGAGGAAACTGAGACACACACAAGCTAGTCAGCTCACCTAAGGACATGGGGCTTAGGGTCCCTGTATTGTGACTTTATTCTTTGAAGTTCCTAAATAACTGGGCTCGACGTCCTTGCAATACCTCCTTCTTTGAAATGGGATTTGAGGGGGAGAAAAAAGGGCAGAGTCACATCCTCTTGCACAAGTTGGTCAACGTGGCCCTCTGCAAGTTACTCAGGACACCTGAGTCTCATTGCCCATCTGTACAGTGATGATCATCACAGCTGTGAGAATCAGGACGTAGTACCGTGCAATCACATAATGAACTTGTGACACAGACCCTGACACGAAGTCAGAGCTCCATGAGGCCAGTCCTCGCCACATTACCAGATGCCCAGGGGCCTTCCGCAACCAGTGTCCCCAGTGTCTCTTGTTAGCTCACTCCCAGTCTGGCCACAATCAACCCTGCTCCTATGGTAGCGATGAGCAAGTCGGGAGGAAACACAGATCTTGCTTTTCGTGTCTGTAGAGCAATTACCGCCATTAGCAGCCAGCTGCCGACATCGCGTTGGGAGTCACCTGCAGAGTCAGAGCGAAAAGCACTTTCCTGAAGATCTGAGGAAGAGCGCTCTAAATCATGAGATGGCATTGAATTCTACCTTGCTCCTGTCTAAAATTCCCAAGTAAAGATGACGGCCATGAAGAAAGGGACTCTGGAGGGTTCACCGTGACCAGCCAGCCTACCTGCAGCCCTCCCCTAGGGAGGCGACACTGAGTGACTGGGGACACCCCAGGCGCAGGTGGCTGTTCCCCATCACACTGGTGATAGAACATGCAGGTAAGCTACTGGCTAGCGGCTATCCAGTCTGTGTAAGGGCTTCAGACTGAGCCTGGAAGAATCTCATTTTCTGATTAAAAAGAACAACAAACTTACGCAGCAAATTTTTACACACATCTAAAAAATTTTTTGGAAGCAAGGTCTCACTAAGTTGCTGAGGATGGCCTCGGATCTGCGATCCTCCTGTCTCAGCCTCCCAAGTACTGGGATTACAGGTGTGCACCACGCCTGGCTTATATATTTATATATAAATTCATATGAATTCGTATCAATTGTCTTTTACTGTTTGCTGATTGGTTGAATAAAAATTTTTTAAATGTGTTAGCTCCTCATAGCAGAGCTAATTAGCCAAGGACTGCTTTCCCAGGATATACCAGAGGGATAAGTAGGATTTAGAAAGGTTTAGGGCAGAGGAGGGGCATGAGAAAAGGCAGGTTGGGAGCTAGTCCGGCGTTTTGCTCTGGCATAGCTGGGCCGGAGGAACAGAGGCGCCTCTCGAGCTCGCAGGGCACGTCGGCTAGGCAGGCAGGAACCTGAGATGATTTTCTATCAAGTGTGCCTACAAGTTCACTGTCTTTGCAATTATTTGATTCTCTCTGATGTATTGTGCTTGTGTATGTATCAAGCCAATGGGCAATTATCGAGCCACTGCCCAAATGCCTACCTGGTAATCGGATAAATTCACAAGATTTAGAAAATCTATATTGTGTTTTATTTTCCTAACTAAACTGTGAGTTATTCTTCAGGACCGGGTGCCACAAGTGTGGAATTCGCTAGAGATAGATGATTCAATGCGATAGGCTAAGGGAGATGGTGACCAGGGGAAGTGTGTCTGCTGATACTTGTCACTCCCTCCGACAGCCCTTTCTCCCCTTTGGGGCTTGGTGGCCTTGTCCCTCATCACCGTGTCCACTGGGTCCTCCTGCCCAACCGCTGGAGGCGGCAGCTTCTACCACTTACCCAGGACTTCCTGTTTGTCTTGATCTTTTTTTTTTTTTTGTCTTTTTTTAACGTGCTTTTATTGGTGCATTGAAGTCTTACAACACAATGAATATCTATTTGATGTTAACATACATGCACACAGCTCTTAGTGCCCCCCTGCCTCCTCCCACCCGTATGTAGTACCAAGAATGATGTTGGTATATTTTCACATGTACATATTGTTTATGATAGTAATTCCATTAATTCACTTCTTTCTTGCCCTCCCCCTTCCCTTGTTCCACTTCCCTTGTTCCACTGAGGGTTCTCCATTATCAACCGGAGTCCCTTGTGTGACCCTACTACTCCTTAGGTTGCACATATTAATGAAAACATATGTCCCTTCTTTTTTTGTGATTGACTGATCTCGCTTAACATATCTTTAAGAGACAAGGTCTTTACCATGCCGCCCAGGCTGGCCCTGAACTCCCGGGCTTCAGCGATCCCCCTGCCTCAGCTGGAACCCTGGTGCAGCCACCACACCACCATGTCCAAATCTTGCAGTCTGCATTCTGCTTACAGGGCAGGTTCCTTTGACCACTTCTCGCTGACATTAATATCACACAAGGGTGTGTCTGCTTTTCTCAGATAACTCTCATTTGATCAGCCCTCCTCCAGTGTTACAGAGGAATGGCTAATTATGAAATGTTAGGAGTGGGGCAGATGTTTGGAGTGAGAGCAGGCGGGGGTATCTCTCTGTGGCTCAGTACTCACCTGTCAGGTGACTGTCTACACTCCCTCCTTATTATCTGTGGAGACAACAGCAGGATTGTCAGCGTGGACTGGTGTGGTGCAAATGAGCCTCAGAGATGATTTCACTCCTCCTTCCTATCCTGAGATGAGTAGGTAAAGGGGGTGGGGTGACTAGCACCCAGAATCAGATGGCCCTGTTAGGACAAGGCTCCTGGCCCTTTAGCCCCATGCTTCTGCCCATCTTGTGACTTTCCTGCTCCCGCAGAGAAGGCACTAGAAACACTTTTAATTTCTTTTGGCTGCATGAGGGGCAAAACCTGATAAGTCAAAGTTGGCCGTGACTATTCAGGTGATCCGGACACAAGCCTCCCTCCCTCCTAAGAACATTCTCTAAGCAACGCAGTTTCAAGGAACGTCACCTCTCTGGACCATCTGTACAGTGAGCATCATCTCACAAGACGTAACTGAAGAACTGTGAGATATTGTCGAGTCTTGCCAATTAGACTGCTGACTTTTTGGGAGCAGAGCACTGTGACCTGTGTGTCCACAAGTGGCACAGTACTAAGTTGAGTCCCAGAGAGCACCTTCTAAGTGCCCTTCTCTGCTCCAGTGGGACCAGACACACGTTCTGGGCTCGTTCTCAGGGTATCACTGGTTTGGGTTTTCTTTCTTCTACTGGTTACTGGGCAGTGCTTGGTAGAGAAATGAAGTAGAGAAATAGGAACCGCTGCAGAAAAGAAACTCCTTTCTACGGGAGAGGCCCAAATGTCTTTTAAACAGGAGAGAAGCAATAGCAAATGAATTTCTTCCTGAAGCTCGATTTAGATGCCTGGGGAGGCATGGAGAAGTGTGATCTATTTCAATTCCAGGAAGCAGGCTTAAAAAGTGAAATAAATAATTGACCATTTTAAATTATTTAAACCATTAGTTCTTAACCTCTTTTGGTTACCAGGCCCCTCTGAGAATGTGATGAAAGCTACAGACCTTATCATGAAATAAATAAACAAACACGCAAACTTCTGCAAACAAATCCAGGAGATTCGGTGGGCACTAATGGCCATCCACAGGCCCCGGGGCCTGATGGCATCAGATAACATGGTTCACTTTCACCCTCTACAGCACTCACAACAACTGGATTTAGAATTAACCACTCAAACCAACAGCCCGTGCTAATGCGTGAACAGATCCTCTTGCTCAGAGCCTCGTGGGCAGGTTTCTCATGTGAAAATTTTATTGTTTTTTAGTGGGGAAGAGGGTTGGAGGAAGTTACCTGCATTTTCTAGTCATGAAAATCTCATATGGCGATCTGAGAAGGGGACTCATTTCTCCCAAGGGCTGTAACAAGTTAAGTAGAGCAGATTTAAGCCAACTTGGGACACGTTTGTAGACTCTTCATGTATGGACAGGTTTGCTTCCCTTGCAGAATAAGAATATGGGGACTTCAACCTCAAAATCCTGTTGCCCTCTCCCCTGCAGATTTCTAGTTTCTACTTAGGAAAGGGATAAAAGTCTCCTATCTCTCTGGGGGGAGGGGACCTGGAAAATGAGGTCAAGTTTGTTACTGTGGTGAGGACCGGGGAAGAGAGACACTGTGATTCATGCCAAGTAAGTGATCTGCCAACTCAGTGGAAGCCTTCTGGGGAAATGAGGAAGATGGCAGCCAGGAGCTAGGAAATCTGAGGCTCCGGCAAGTGCCCCTATCTCAAGGAGCAGGAAAACCCCTTCCCATTTCTAAAGACTTTTCTTTAAGATATTCAATTGGCAAGTGGACCTCTAATGCAAGTGGCTCTTTAGCAAGTACTTGTGTAATCTCTGCAGGGCTGAGCTTGCCCCTGTGAAAATGCACGCTTATCTGAAATCCTAACCTTTACAGATATATTTCTGAGATTTAGGAAGCTCTAAGATGCCACCATGAGAGACTAGCATTAGAAGCCAGTCACCCAGAGTGCTAAGGGTGGGCTTGCTCGCTTTATATAAAGTTTAGTTAAATGATTGCTTAGGAAATTTCTAATGGAATGTATGGGAGGGGGCAAGGGGGATCCCTGTGTATCTGGGGTCAGGGGAATAGGAAGATACTTAAATGAGGAAGTGAGCATTAGGGAGTCCAATGCTACAAGAAGTAGAGAAAAGACAATAGATTAGATAGATAGATAGATGATAGATTATAGATAGATAGATGATAGATAGATATAGACAGATGATAGACAGATGATAGATAGATGATAGATAGATAGATAGATAGATAGATAAGACAAGGAGAAATTGAGGGCATGTCATGTTTTGAGTCTAAAATGTCACTCAAAGAGCTCATGTGTTGAAATGATGCATGTCCTCGATTCAGCAAGGTTCAGAGATGGGTCATGGCCGGAGGAGGCGGGTCAATGAGGGCATGACTTTGAGGACTACAGCTGTCCTCTGCCCCCACTACTCCTCTGCTCCTGCCATGAGCTGACCACCGTTCATCCTCCTGTGTCACACCCTAAAGCCCTGCCACCAAGCTGTTCCGTTGCTGTGAGTCAGTGACCATGGACTGACCTCTGACCTCTGACACTGCTAAAACCTCAGAAATCATGAACTCTAAATAAACCTTTCCTCCTCTAGGTTGTGCTTGTCATATATTTTGGACACAGCAATGAACAAGCTGAATAAGAAAAACCAGGTCACATTCTTCACATTCTATATGACTCATTATTGAGAATCTGCCCTTTCACTCATCCATTAATTTATTCATTGAATAAGTATTTATCGATCGCCGTTTTTATGCAAGTTACATGGAGATGAACTGCGGTGGCTGTCCTGGACAAGAAAGAGAGATTTCAGAAGACAAACACATATGCAGACCACATGCCATCAGGGGGGAGAGATAGTAAGGGACAAACTGCAAAATTAAGTTTTCCCTTTGAGAGGTTTTTACTCATTATTTTAAGTATTTACTTTGTAAATTTTATTATAATGACATTTTCACTGCTGGATCTTCTCTAAATGGATTCTCAAAAAGCTGCGTGGGGGAGATGGCAGTCCTACGGTGGAGTGGGGAGGTTTGAAAATTTTCTTTTCCATGAAAGCAATGAGAAAACTGGTAAAAGGATCAGAACCCTAGAAAGTAGAAACCTAGAAAGTAACCAAAGTCTTGCTGCAATCCCAGAAGCATTTACTCAAGGAACACAGCCAAATCCCAGCAAAATCAGCAAGCTCTGTGGTGGTCCACCTTACTCTATTCCGATCCCCGTGTGTAGCTCTGTGAGTCTTGAAAACCAATATCCCCCTTCATGGTGTGGACAAGCAGCCTAGTGACCATAATAATGGATGGAATGGCGTCGAAGCCCCTTCAAAGTCTCACTCCCAGAGAAGTGCCATTATTTATCTTGCACGGTGGTCTCCTGAAAGACAGTGCTGGGTGGCTACTTTTATTTTACCTGATTTATAATCTGCCTGGTACAAAAAGCCATTTCCTAGAGACATTTGTCAGAAATATTTAGAAGCAATTGTTTATCTACACAGCTACCTGAGATTGTAGTCTCTAGTTGAACAAACAATAGGTTAAGCAAAAACTTTAAAAGGAAAATATAGAGATGGAGATGTCCATAGAGGCTTTAGAGAGCGCTGACGTCTCCCTAAGCATCCTGAAGCACTTGCATAGGACTGTGAACATGCCCAGGGCTGTAAGCACACTCAGAAGACTGAGGAAAGACCTAAGCCTTCACTGCCAGCTCACTCTGGGCTTGCTTATGCTTTCTTGCTTCTTTGCATGCCTTGTGATTTCTTGTTGAAAACTGACTCTCTTACATAATATAATGACCAGTGCTGAGAATCCCCAGGGTTTGCTGTTGCTGATTGTAGTTGTTTTGTTGTTTTTTGGTGACTTTTCTGTTAAGTCTGTATTATTTTCCATGTGTAGCCACTGGAGACTCTGTTCAGTTAGCTTGTTGGACATCTAACAATTGGGCAGAGATCTCCTTAAGTTCTCAGAAGCATTAAGTCTCCCATCCTTCTTGCTTAGTACTTCTGTGCATGTAATGACACACCTTCAACATTCAGCCAGACAGTTGCCAACTCTGCCTTAGCCTTCACTTCCTGCTGGAAGATCCTAGAAACCATCAGTCTACTTTCTGGCTCTATGGATTTGCCAACTCTGGACATTCCATATACAGTGATTTGTCTAACATTTGGTCTTTTAGGTCAGGGTCTTTCTGGGTCTTCTCTTCCTTGAAATTTCATTTCAGATGATTTCTATTTTGTGTCTCCAATTTTTCAAATCTTTTCCTGGATGTCTAATGTGCCACCAGTCACCTTCAGTGCATTGTCCATATCAGGTATTATAGTTTCTGTCTCTAGAAATTTGATTTGTATTTTTTTCAACTTACATGACTCTAATTAGCTTTTTTAGTATGTGGAATAAAATTATAAAAATGATTACAAAGTCTCTATTAATCCTAACATTAATGTTTTTTCTATTCTCATTTTTGTTCAATTGGTCATTATTCCTATCATCGGTCTTGGTTTTGTACATCCCTGCATATTATCAATCTCTGATTAGAAGTCAGAGTTGTAAAGTTTAGGATGCTGCTTTTTTGTATTTTTATGAATATTATTGAGTTCCCCATTCCCTGTAATACAATTAAGTAATTTGAAATTTATTCTTGTTTGGAAATTTAGGGGGGCATGATGAATAGGGCTAATTATCCCACACTACTGAGGAGTGACCCCATATCCTATAAACTGTGGTGTTCTCCAGTCTCCTTGGTGGGCACAGCACTGTTTCGGAGCCCGTGGGGGCACTGACGCTGTGACCTCCAGAGGCATGCATGGCTTCCCCTCTCAGCTCTGTAGCTTCCTGTGTGCATGTACTGATCAGTTCTCTGTGGATATCAGAGGGAAGTCTTCTGTGGCTCTCTGGATATCTCTCTCTCTGCTACTCTCTCACTTCTGGTATTCTGCCAAGCAAACTCTTAGCACCTTGGTATTCCTGAGCTCTTAGCCCCATGACAAAGTGAAGGAGGCTGATGGGGCTCAGGGTGAAAAGTAAAGGGGCAGTAATGAGACATTAACTCAAGCTAATGGGGGGGTCTCCCACTAGGCCTGATAGAATGCTTGGGTTTTGTGCTAATGGCAATAGATAAATCTTTGAAAAATTTTAGGCACAGGAATTAAATGATAAGGTCTGAATCATAATAGGATAACTACAGAATGGACTAGAGGGACTTTAGACACTTTAGAGGATGAGTAGAGGGCTCTGGATGGCTTGGGCCAGAGTGGTGGCAGTGGAAAAGAAAAGGGGAAGTCAAGCATTGAAGCTAGTTCAGGCACCATCAATCGGGTGTCCCATTGTTCTTTCCTCCTCAGGACCAGAGATTCAGTCAATGAACACCATGCAACTTCTACGTACAAAGAGCGGAGAAATGGGAGGTGGGCAGGCACAGGGAGAGGAAGTACAGAAATGAAACTATTTCCAGACACCTTCTCTCTCTTTGGAAACAAGAGTCCCATGGCAGGGCCAGTCCACAGGTTCTAGAAGAGCTGGCCTGCACCAGCAAGCAGACTGAGCCCGGGCTGTGAGAAGGTTCCTGGACAAAGTTAAATGTGAGCTCAGCCTTGAAGGAAAGAAGTATCCGGATCATCTTAGGAAAGCAAAGCCAACAGAACTCAGCATGCAGTGTGACAGCTGCCACCACCCTGTCCCAGGAAACTGGTGTAGACAGAAAAGATTCTCATTAAGGTAAACAAGATTCCTCACCCATGAAGGGCGATGAAGTTTTGGAGGTGGATGAAGAAAGAGCTTAATGAAGCCATAGGTGTTTAAACACCCATAAAATAACCATTTTCTCTTCCCCCTTCACGGGTGAGCTCTTCCTCGCTTCACTTTCCAGTTGTGCCTGTGATTATCAGGCTTCCATCAGGGCCCAGAAAGTACAGTTAACTTGGGCAGTCCTCTCCCTGGTTTTGGTGTGAGAATTAAAACATCCCTTCCAAAGGGAGATCTCTTCTCACTTCAGCACTCAGCAATACAAATGTTTCATTTTCCTTTGTCTCCACTTGTGTAAAATCTACACACAGGGCAGGAAATTTTTAAATTAATTTCTCACTTAAGGGCCCACCCACCTAATTCTATTTCAGAATACTTGGTCAGGACCCATATCCCACAAGCATCTGCCATGGTTAATCTTATCTGTCAACTTGACTAGGCGATGGGGCCCTGGATATTTGGCCCAACGTTGCTCTGAGTGTTTCTGTGAGTAAGTTTTTACATTCAGCTCACATTTGCATTTGTAAACTGGGAAAAGCAGGTGGCCCTACTCAATGGGGTGGGCCTTGTCCAATTCATTGATGGCTTGAATAGAACAGAAAAAGCTGGCCCTCCCATGAGTAAGACAATTCTTCCTGCCAGGTGGCCTTCAAATCGGGACATGGTCTTTCTTCTGCCTTGCACTTGAGATGAACTATTGGCTCTTCTTGGGTCTGGAGCCTGCTGGCCTGTGGACTGGACCTGCACTATCAGGTCTCCTGGGAATGCAGCTTGCAGATTCACCCACCAGTGCCTGGGAATTGTCAGCATCCACAATCCTGTGAGCAAATTCCTTGAAGTTAATCTCTCTCTCTCTCTCTCTCTCTCTCTCTCCATACACACACACACACACACACATGTATGTGTGTGCGCGCACACACACACACACACACACACACACACACACACCCTCTTGATTATTCCATTTCTCTGGAGATCCCTGACTCATGCAACACCCTAACCCCCTCTCCTAAGAGCTCAATAGACCAGATTCCACCAAGACAGACGTGATATTATTCAGAAGCTTTCCCTACTCTGCTGTCCTTAAGGGACTGTCACTCAATTGCGCACCTTGGTTCTCCCCACACACCCCGACTTGTGCAATCTCTTCTCATGGTGGCACACTCCCCTCCACCTGTAATACATCTCGGCAACTTTGAACCCAGTCAAGTAGTCGGCGCCAGCTGCGCTCTGCCCCGCTGGTCTCCAACAATGCCTCCCTCCGGAAAGTCTGAGCATGCATTCCCTCCCCACCCCATTGCTTTACATGTGTTTACTTTAAAAAATACTTCTAATTTGTCCCAAAATCCCAAACCAGAGGCAGCTTCCTGCAGCACCCAGAGCAAAGCGCCCTTGACTTTGATGGAGTGGCCCAGGAGAGGGCATGACCAGACTCCTCCAGCTGCCAGGGCTCAGGCACAGGGCGGTGGACCCACTTGCTGTTCTGTTTTAATTGTCCTCTCACTTCTTTCCTTTCTAAATGATTCCCCTGGAGGGAGTCTTGGAGCTGGTGTGCTGTGTTGTCTGAGAAGCAAGGATTTAATCAGGGGAAATGCATGCGAGAGAAAGTGGGGTGCTCATTCTTGTGGTTGCTGCAGAGCCGTTGAAAGATGGCATTGCTCAGTGGTTCTTTTATAGACCAGGACCCTGCTGGAATCGAAAGCATCCTGAGAAATCCATGGGCCTGTCTGAGAAGCGTCTCTCTTCACCCCCGTCGTGGGTGGTTGCACCGAGGACCCTTACCCTGGTCCTCACACTTCCTCAGGTCTGTGCCTCTCCTGCCTGCTTCCGCCTGGATTCCCTTCTTTCTCTCCTTTCCACACCAATTGACCTGGTACCTTTGTTGAAAGGCATGTAGATCTACTTCTGATCTGTCTCTTCTGTTTCATTGGTCTACTTGCCTATCCTCAGCATCAGGTCCAGAGAGTCTTGGTTTCTGTAGCTTAACAGTGCACTTGTAACAGGTAGGGTTCTCCCACTGTCTTTATCTTCCACAAAATTATTTGTCTATTCTAGGTCCTTTCAGTTTCAAAAAAAATTTATAAACAGTTTCCTAATTTTTACACATAAGCCTGTGTTGACTGTAGATCAGGTTGCACTACCTGCTGAAAGACAGGTGAATGATGACACTGGTCCCTGAATTTCTGCACACTTTTGTTTTCAGGGTTTTTTTCCCCCCTGTGATTCAGTTTGGGTAGTTTAAATTGCTGTGTTTTCAAGATTATTGATTTTTTCCTGCTATTTCTAACTGGCTATTAGTTCTACTAATCAATTTTAAAATTTAGGGATTATATTTTTCAGCTCCAGCATACACTTTTGAAAAGAATTTCCATTTTCTCATTTTTATGATTTGAAATTCTTGAATATATTTTTCTTGAATATATATATCTATTATTCTTGAATTTATATATAAATATCATTTATATATATGTATATATACAGATATTCAAGATTGAACATTCTACTTTCAAGCTATACTCCCAGCCCTTTTTTATTTATTTAATTTTTGTTTTGTTTTGAAACAG